>JBBPFJ010000200.1:5000-267012 GCA_037975025.1 Excoecaria agallocha
TTAATTTTTACACAAAAGCTCAAAGTGGTACCCCTCTATATTTAGGCTTGATTTTTCACCAAAACTTTGAAATAGTAACCCTTTGCTATTTTGCTCAATATTTCACCAAAATTTCAAAGGGATATCCATTTGAAATTTTGTTCAAATTTTCACAAAAAACATAAAGTGTACCACTTTACATTTTTGCTTATTTTTTCACCAAATACTCAAAGGGTTACCCCTTTGAATTTTAACTCAGTTTATCACCAAAAACTCAAAGGGGTATATCTGTTGGAATTTAACGGTTACATGCATCACATACATGAGCGGAATTTTAAAATTTTTTAACTATTAGATCTGATCTTGCCATGAATACACAATATAACTATATGAGAATAAGAAAAATCACCTTTGATTTTTGTTGAACAGTTGATTTTACTTCGCACCGGGTTATCGCAAACCACAGTGTCCAAAATCGAACACCTCCAATGAGTAATCCACACTAGAGAGGGGTAAATTGAACCAACAAATTGGTGTTCAACTAGGGCTGGCCGAAATTCCCAAGAGCTAGCTTAGGAAGTGGCGCAAAAAGGAGAGAGAATTAAGAGAAATAGACTTTTCTTTTGTTTTAATCACTTAACCCTAATTCTCGTTAGTTGGCCTTTTATAGTTAGGTTAAAATTCCAACTCCTTAATGAGATTGGGCTCTTTAAAATTGCTGGAGAATTATTAATTGGGCCTCTGGAATTAATTATAATCATTTGGGCTTAATTAAATCCAAATTAAATCTTTTCATAAAAGACCATGCACAAAATCTACAAACTAGGCCCTTTGTGCATCTAATTGGATTTAAATACCCAAATGGATTCCAAATCCAACCAAATTAAATATGTGAGTTCCATAACACTTATGTAACATATATATATTAATTTGGTCCAAGAAAAAGCCCTCCAAGCCCTTCTGTTTGGAGTTGGCGTGTAGCCCTCTTCTGAAGGGCTTCCTCCAACTTCTTCATTCCTTTGGCCCTTTATAATTTCTCCAATGGTCCTATTAATTATTATATCAGTCCTATAACACTTATAGTAGTCTTATAACACTTATAAGACAATAATAATTAATCATGAAATACATTATTTCATTTAGGTCCAATTTACAGAACATTTCTCAAAAGTTCCGCGGACAATTTTATTTGATCATAATTAATTAAACTCTTTAATTAATTATTATCATATTCTCCTCTCTACCTTTATAATAATATCAAATATTATTACCCTTGTCATTTTACCATTTTACCCTTTTCTCTATATGTGTGTGACCTATTGGGTTCCTGTCCATGTTGGTAGTATAATATGTAATTGTGAGTTCTATTCAAAACTCACATGATTTAAATTCCTTTAAATCATTTTATCAATCTCTATTGATATTTTGATACATCATTATACAAGTCATGATTGGCCTCTAGCTAGGCATCATGACTACCCAAATGTCAGGAAAGTCATGTGGTTTGACTGTACCCTTCCATAGAAACAGTTACCGTGCAATTACTCCTTTCACCACTCTTATCTCAATTAGATTATGAGTATGGATTTCTGTCAACTCATATAAATCTAATTATGTATGTTCTATTAATTTAACCATTGTTCCTAAATGCCCTTCATGGATCTCCATCCATCTCGGCATATTACTCTGGCCAGAGATTCACTGAACAAGGTAATTATAGAATCATGTGAGATAACTTCCCTTGTTAAATCTGGGATGGTGAATCCTTTGTCAATCACTCAACTATCTTCAAGTAGGTCATGATATACCCAATCTCCTAACTATGTTCACTCCCAGTTGGAAGTAATCAGTTATGGAGTCAAAGTATACCACTTGCTACTTAAGATAACTTTGGTGATCTCAAGTCTAAGGATACTTGCACAACCGCTATGAAGAGATTCCTCACTGACATAGATTTAATATCCATATGAGGATTCTCTTTGCAGGTCTCCAATGAACTTGTTCCTCTAACAAGCATCCACATGTTAGCATTGATTATCATCCATAATCACAATTATGAGAACCATTGCTTGAACCATTCAAGAAGCATAACATGTGCTAGTCTGTCCGAATTAACAATGTCCTATCTTGTTAATTCTATGACTAGGGATATTTAGATATTAACACATTTACATGCGATAGACATCTCACATCATGAACACTTTCATGATTGCCTTTGCACTGTGTTTATAATATCTAGGACTTCATTTATTAATTTAAGATTTACAAACTCATGTATTCAAACACAGCATTAATAAATGAATGATGCCTTTTATTAAGAATATAAATTTCATACATATGAAAAACATCCCTATTACATGGGCTCTAGGGCATACTCTCTAACAATATCCTCGTATTTTTGTTCAGTTTTTATGAAAAAGATCAAAGGGCTATCACTTTATATTTTGGCTCAATTTTTCACCAAAATCTCATTGGGTACCCCTTTGCATTTTGGCTCAATTTTTCACCATAAACTCAAAGGGACACCACTTTGCATTTTGGCTGAGTTTTTCAGAAAATATTCAAAGGTGCACCCCTTTGCATTTTTGCTAAGCTTTTCACCAAAAACTTAAAGGGGTACCCCTCTTCATGTTTGCTTAGTTTTTCACTAAAAACTCGAAAGAGTTTCCATATGAATTATGGTACATTTTTTCATCAAAAACTCAAATATGTACCCCTTTGCATTTAAGTTTAATTTTTTTACCAAAAACTTAAAGGGGTATCCCTTTGAATTTTGGCTCAGTTTTTCACCAAAAATCCAAAAAAGTACACATTTACTTTTTGGATTAATTTTTCATCAAAAACTCAAAGGCTTACCCCTTTCAATTTTGGCTCAATTTTCACCAAAATTTCAAAGGCGTACCCTTTTGCATTTTGGCTCTTTTTTATCCAACAACACAATGGGGTAGCCCTTTCCATTTTGGCTCAGTTTTTCACCAAAAACATAATGCATCATAACTTTGCATTTTAGCTCAGTTTTTCACAAAAAAACTTACAAGGGTATCCCTTTGCAATTTGACTTAATTTTTCACCAAAAACTCAAAGGGATACCACATTGCATTTTGGCTTATTTTTTCACCAAAAAATCAATGGGGTAGCCCTTGGTATTTTGGCATTGATTTTATCCAAAAGCTCAAAGCAGTACTACTTTGCATTTTGGCTCAGTTTTTACCAAAAATTTAAAGGGGTTACCCTTTTCATTTTTGCCCAATATTTCAATAAAAATTTAAAGGGGAACCCCTTTGCATTTTGGATTAAATTTTTGCAAAAAACTCAAAGGGTACAACTTTATATTTTGGCTCATTTTTGCATAAAAAATTCAAAGGGGTAACCCTTGGAATTTTTGCTCACTTTTTAACCAAAAACTAAAAGTGGTACCACTTTGCATTTTTGTTTTGTTTTTATCAAAAAATCGAATGGGGTACCACTTTGCATTTTGGCTAAGTTTTTTACCAAAAACTCATTGTGGTACCACTTTACATTTTGACCCATTTTTTAACCAAAAACTCAAATGCGTACCCCTTTGAATTTTGGATCAGTTTTTCACCGAAATCTCAAAAGGATACTTTTTTAATTTGGCTTAAATTTTATCCAAAAGCTCAAAGTTGTACCCCTCTGTATTTAGGCTTGATTTTTCACCAAAACTTTAAAATAGGAACCCTTTGCTTTTTTGCTCAATATTTCACCAAAATTACAAAGGGTTATCCCTTTGAATTTTGGCTCAAATTTTCACCAAAAACTCAAAGTATATAACTTTACATTTTGGCTTATTTTTTCACCAAAATCTCAAATATGTGTACCGCAAGTATACGGTGTACCGATTATAGTACTTCAGATATCGATCCCACGAGGAATGTTGATTAATACTGTACACTATTACTACTTGATTTTAATCTTGTTTACAATGCTCATTAATTTGCAAGTTAAAACTATTATTAACACTACACTACACTAAATTAAATATTATTCTACTTTAATGATGATCAGAGAAAACTTATGAATGTGATGAATATAATATATATATGTATAAATATGAAATTTGATATTTTCTCTTATTTATAATTCAATCTTTATCATGCAAGCCAAGTTGGAATAATGTTCTATGTCGCAGCTCTCGCATTTAGACTAGATTATGCCTTAAACATGCATTTATGGTTCTAAATCGCAGCTCTCGTATTTAGACAAGAATTACATAAACACTCATTCAAAGAATAAAAACCAACCTATAACAACTATCTCCACATGTGATCTCTCAAACTATGCTTTGATAATGAATTTCCTATTAACTTTCAATAAGACGTTGCTCTCGCTAACTCCCTTATTTATGACCATTATGATGATTTTCAGAAAAGGAATTGCACATCGAAGGTCGTCTTCCTTAACTTATAATGATACTAATAAACTTTTAATAGCAAATACTACATATAAAGATAAATGAAAGAGAAATGAATAAATATGAATAACAACAATCAAATTGCTAAAAAGAATTCATAATAATAACAAAGAAGAAGTAAAGATTAGAAATAGAAGAAGGGATCTCTCAACCATTCTTCCTTTCACCAAGTGTAGTCTTCTTCATTGTATTTGCCTTTTCTTCAAGCCATAAAACTAAAACTAAAACTAAAACCTATAACTATTTTCTCTAATTACACTTTCAAATAAGAAAAATAAATGATTGATTGATTCCTCCAATGATTATAACTTCTAGGGTATATATAATTTTTCAAGCATCAAGTCCCTTCAAGTGCCCCTCCATATGGTTGCAACCCTTGATGAAACTTGGTGTCATTTTAAGTGACTTTTCAACATGAACTGCCTTTAACCGCCTCCTGTCGCGATCGCGGCACCTGTCGCGCTCGCGATGTGACACGCTTCCCTTGTCGCGCTCGCGGTACCTGTCGCGCTCGCGACAGGGCTTCTTCACAATTTTCTCCCTTTTTCTCCTACATACACAACTTGATAAAAATACATTAAATACACCTAATTCTAACATAATTTAATACAACTAAATATTATTTTGGTAATAAAATATGGATTAAATATGAGCTATTTAGGCTCATATCACACCCCCATACTTAAACTTTTGCTTGTCCCCAAGCAAAACTTACCAAACAAGCAAACAATACAATCATATAATTTTGGAGCTCATATTTATATTTGGCAAATATTTGAAAACACCATGCAGAAACTCTCATCTCTTTACAAATTTTATCCAAGTTTGCAAAGTCTCAAACAAAACCATTCGCCATTAAACTTAAACAACCATGCACATTTAGAAAATTATGAAGTAGCAAAGCACAAGAATGTATGAACTTAAGAACTTGAATATCTTAACACATGTAAACATTATGTAACACCAAATGTTGCCTAAAGTAGTTCTCACTCAAACACTATATTCTTAAAGCACTTATTCACTCAATGTGTTTATGGGTTAGTGTTTCTCTCATCCCTTGAACATGCCATTGACTACCATAAGCTTGTAATTAGTAAACATCTCCACTACTAGTATAAAATAATACATGAAATCAAAAGGGTCTTAAAAGGGTTGTAGCTTGGCTTAGGTTCAGGTAGGATAATTTTTGGTTTAAGTAGCTTAAATTATGAATAGAAACAATATTACCATATCATAGGAGATTTGTTTAAGAATTTAAGCATCGCATGATGTAATTTACTTCTCATATTCCCCTGCAACGGCGCCAAAAACTTGATATGCTTTTTCTAAAAGCTTAAATACCGCAAGTATACGGTGTACCGATTATAGTACTTCAGATATCGATCCCACGAGGAATGTTGATTAATACTGTACACTATTACTACTTGATTTTAATCTTGTTTACAATGCTCATTAATTTGCAAGTTAAAACTATTATTAACACTACACTACACTAAATTAAATATTATTCTACTTTAATGATGATCAGAGAAAACTTATGAATGTGATGAATATAATATATATATGTATAAATATGAAATTTGATATTTTCTCTTATTTATAATTCAATCTTTATCATGCAAGCCAAGTTGGAATAATGTTCTATGTCGCAGCTCTCGCATTTAGACTAGATTATGCCTTAAACATGCATTTATGGTTCTAAATCGCAGCTCTTGCATTTAGACAAGAATTACATAAACACTCATTCAAAGAATAAAAACCAACCTATAACAACTATCTCCACATGTGATCACTCAAACTATGCTTTGATAATGAATTTCCTATTAACTTTCAATAAGACGTTGCTCTCGCTAACTCCCTTATTTATGACCATTATGATGATTTTCAGAAAAGGAATTGCACATCGAAGGTCGTCTTCCTTAACTTATAATGATACTAATAAACTTTTAATAGCAAATACTATATATAAAGATAAATGAAAGAGAAATGAATAAATATGAATAACAACAATCAAATTGCTAAAAAGAATTCATAATAATAACAAAGAAGAAGTAAAGATTAGAAATAGAAGAAGGGATCTCTCAACCATTCTTCCTTTCACCAAGTGTAGTCTTCTTCATTGTATTTGCCTTTTCTTCAAGCCATAAAACTAAAACTAAAACTAAAACCTACAACTATTTTCTCTAATTACACTTTCAAATAAGAAAAATAAATGATTGATTGATTCCTCCAATGATTATAACTTCTAGGGTATATATAATTTTTCAAGCATCAAGTCCCTTCAAGTGCCCCTCCATATGGTTGCAACCCTTGATGAAACTTGGTGTCATTTTAAGTGACTTTTCAACATGAACTGCCTTTAACCGCCTCCTGTCGCGATCGCGGCACCTGTCGCGCTCGCGACGTGACACGCTTCCCTTGTCGCGCTCGCGGTACCTGTCGCGTTCGCGACAGGGCTTCTTCACAATTTTCTCCCTTTTTCTCCTACATACACAATTTGATAAAAATACATTAAACACACCTAATTCTAACATAATTTAATACAACTAAATATTATTTTGGTAATAAAATATGGATTAAATATGAGCTATTTAGGCTCTTATCATATCACTATGCATTTTGGCTAAAATTTTCACCAAAAACTCAAAGTGTACCACTTTAAATTTTGGCTTATTTTTTCACCAAAAACTCAATGGGTTACCCCTTTCAATTTTTGGCTCAGTTTTTTACCAAAAACTCAAAGGGGTATATCTTTGTATTTTAGCTCAGTTTTTGTGCGAAAACTCAAAAGGGTATCACTTTGCATTTTTGCATAATTTTTCACCAAAATCTCAAAGGGTACCCCTTCGCATTTTGGCTCAAGTTTTTACCATAAACTCAAAGGGGCAACACTTTGCATTGTGGCTAAGTTTTTCACCAAAAATTCAAAGGTGTACCCCTTTGCATTTTTGCTAAGCTTTTCACCAAAAACTCAAAGGGGTACCCCTCTTCATTTTTTCCCAGTTTTACACCAAAAACTCAAGGAGTATCCCTATGAATTTTGGCTCAATTTTTCACCAAAAACTCAAAGGTGTACCACTTTGCATTTAAGGACAACTTTTTACAAAAAAGTGAAAGGGGTATCCCTTCGAATTTTTGCTCAATTTTTCACCAAAAACTCAAAGAAGTACACATTTACTTTTTGGCTTAATTTTTCATCAAAAACTCAATGGGGTACCCCTTTCAATTTTGGCTCAATTTTTCACCAAAATTTCAAAGGCTTACCCTTTTGCATTTTGGCTCTTTTTTTATCCAACAACACAAAAGGGTAGCCCTTTGCATTTTGGCTCAGTTTTTCACTAAAAATATGAAGGGGGTATCCCTTTGCATTTTGACATAATTTTTCACCAAAAACTGAAAGGGATACCCTCTTTAATTTTGGTTCATTTTTTCACCAAAACTCAAAGGGGTACCCCTTTGCATTTCGGCCTAATTTTTCACCAAAAACTCAAAGGGTACCACATAGCATTTTGGCTCATTTTTTCACAAAAAACTCAATTGGGTAGCCCTTGGCATTTTGGCTCAGTTTTTATCCAAAAGCAAAAAGCAGTACCACTTTGCATTTTGGCTCAGTGTTTACCAAAAATTTTAAGGGGTAACCCTTTTCATTTTTTCTCAATATTTCACTAAAAATTTAAAAGGGTACCCATTTGAATTTTGGCTTAAATTTTGACCAAAAACTCAAAGGGTACAACTTTGTATTTTTACTCATTTCTTCACCAAAAACTCAAAGGGGTAACCCTTGGAATTTTGGCTCAGTTTTTCACCAAAAACTCAAAGTGTTACCACTTTGCATTTTTGTTTTGTTTTTATCCAAAAACCCAAAGAGTTACAACTTTGCATTTTGGCTCTATTTTTCACCAAAAACTCATTGTGGTACCCCTTTGCATTTTGACTCTTTTTTTTAACCGAAAACTAAAATTGTACCCCTTTGAATTTTGGATCAGTGTTTCACAAAAATCTCAAAAGGATACCCCATTTTATTTTGGTTTAATTTTTATCAAAAAGCTCAAAGGCGTACCCCTCTGTATTTAGGCTCAATGTTCCCCAAAAAATTTAAAATAGTAACCCTTTACTTTTTTGCTCAATATTTCACCAAAATTTCAAAGCTATATCCCTTTGAATTATGGCTCAAATTTTCACCTTTGAATTATGGCTCAAATTTTCACCAAAAACTCAAAGTGTACCAAATTACATTTTGGCTTATTTTTTCACCAAAAACTCAAAGGGTTACCCCTTTGGATTTTTGCTCAGTTTATCACCAAAAACTCAAAGGGGTATATCTTTATATTTTTCCTCAGTTTTTATGAAAAAGCTCAATGGGCTATCACTTTGCATTTTGGCTCAATTTTTCACCAAAATCTCATTGGGTACCCTTTTGCATTTTGGCTAAATTTTCCACCATAAACTAAAAGGGGCAACACTTTGCATTTTGGCTGAGTTTTTCACCAAAAATTCAAAGGTGCACCCCTTTGCATTTTTGCTAAGCTTTTCCCCAAAAACTCAAAAGGGTACCCCTCTTCATTTTTTCTCAGTTTTTCACTAAAAACTCAAAAGAGTTTTCCTATGAATTTTCGCTTAATTTTTCGACAAAAACTGAAATATGTACCCCTTTGCATTTAAGTTTAATTTTTTTACCAAAAACTAAAAGGGGTATCCCTTTGAATTTTGGCTCAGTTTTTCACCAAAAACTCAAAGAAGTACACATTTACTTTTTGGCTTAATTTTTCATCGAAAACTCAAAGGGATACCCCTTTCAATTTTGGCACAACTTCTCACCAAATTTCAACGGCGTACCTTTTTGAATTTTGGCACTTTTTTTATCCAATAATACAAAGGGGTAGCCTTTTGCATTTTTGCACAATTTTTCACCAAAAATATAATGTATCATAACTTTGCATTTTAGCTTAGTTTTTAACCAAAAACTTAAAGGGGTATCCCTTTGCATTTTGACTTAATTTTTTACCAAAAACTCAAAGGGATACCCTCTTGAAATTTGGTTCATTTTATCCCCAAAACTCAAAGGGGTACCCCTTTGTATTTTTGCTCAAATTTTCACCAAAAACTCAAAGGGTACCACTTTTCATTTGGCTCATTTTTTCACCAAAAACACAATGGGGTAGCCCTTGGCATTTTGGCTCAGTTTTTATCTAAAAGCTCAAAGCAGTACCACTTATCATTTTGGCTCAGTTTTTCCCAAAAATTTAAAGGGGTTACCCTTTACTTTTTTGCTCAATATTTCACTAAAAATTCAAAGGGGTACCTCTTTGCATTTTGGCTCAAATTTTGACCAAAAACTCAAAGGGTACAACTTTATATTTTGGCTCATTTTTTCACCAAAAACTCAATGTGGTAACCGTTGAAATTTTGGATCAGTTTTTCACCAAAAACTCAAAGTGGTACCAATTTTAATTTTTATTTAGTTTTTATCCAAAAAAACAAAGGGGTACCACTTTGTATTTTGGGTCAATTTTTCACCAAAAAACACAAAGAGTGCCTCTTTATATTCTGGATTATTTTTTCACCATAAACTCAAAGGGGTACCACTTTGCATTTTGCCTCTATCTTTCAACAAAAACTCAAATGGGTTTCTCTTTGCATTTTTGCTTAGTTTTTCACAAAAAACTCAAAAGGGTACATATTTTGCATTTTTGCTGAGTATTTCACCAAAATTTCAAAGGTGTATCCTTATGAATTTTGGCTCAGTTTTGTTGCAAAAACTCAAAGGGGTATCCCTTTGTATTTTTATCCGGTTTTTTACCAAATAAGCAAATGGTCACCCCTTTGAATTTTAGCTCAGTTTTTCACAAAAAAAAAGCTCAAAGAAGTACCCATTTGCATTTTGGCTCCACTTTTCACCAGAAACTTAAAGGGGTAACCCTTCGAATTTTGGCTCAATTTTTCACCAAAAATTTAAAGGGGTAACGCTTTTTATTTTTGCTCTTTTTTTACTCTAAAACTCAAAGGGGTACCCCTTTGTATTTTGGCTAAGCTTTTCGCCAAAAACTTAATGGGGTGCCCCTTTACATTTTGGCTCAATTATTTACCAAAAACTTAAAGGGGTAACACTTTACATTTTGGCTAAAATTTTCAAAAAATAAATCTAAAGGATTCTCCTTTGCATTTTGACTTAGTTTTTCACCAAAAAATCAAAGGGGTACCCTATTACATTTTGGTTAAGTATTTCCCCAAAACTCAAAAGGATACCCCTTTGTATTTTTGATCAGTTTTTCACCCAAAATCTCAAAAGGGTACAACTTTGAATTTTGGCTCAGTTTTTAACCAAAAACTCAACACGGTACCACTTTGCATTTTGACTCATTTATTAACCAAAAACTCAATGGGATATCCCTTTGAATTTTGGATCAGTTTTTTACCAAAAACTCAAAAGGCTAGCCGTTTTTATTTTGGCCCAATTTTTATCCAAAAGCTCAAAGCGGTGCCATTCTGCATTTTGGCTCGATTTTTCACCAAAAATTTAAAATGATAACCCTTTGCATTTTTGCTCAATGTTTCACCAAAAACTCAAAGGGGTATCACTATGCATTTTTGCTAAAATTTTCACCAAAAACTCAAAGTGTACCACTTTACATTTTGGCTTATTTTTTCACCAAAAACTCAATGGGTTACCCCTTTGAATTTTTGGCTCAGTTTGTTGTCAAAAACTCAAAGGGGTATATCTTTGTATTTTAGCTCAGTTTTTGTGCAAAAACTCAAAAGGGTATCACTTTGCATTTTTGCATAATTTTTCACCAAAATCTCAAAGGGTACCCCTTCGCATTTTGGCTCAAGTTTTCACCATAAACTCAAAGGGGCAACACTTTGCATTTTAGCTAAGTTTTTCACCAAAAATTCAAAGGCGTACCCCTTTGCATTTTTGCTAAGCTTTTCACCAAAAACTTAAAGGGGTACCCCTCTTCATTTTTGCCCAGTTTTACACCAAAAAATCAAAGGAGTATCCCTATGAATTTTGGCTCAATTTTTCACCAAAAACTCAAAGGTGTACCACTTTGCATTTAAGGTCAACTTTTTACCAAAAAGTGAAAGGGGTATCCCTTTGAATTTTTGCTCAATTTTACACCAAAAACTCGAAGAAGTACCCATTTGCTTTTTGGCTTAATTTTTCACCAAAAACTCAAAGGGGTACCCCTTTAAATTTTGGTTAAATTTTTAACCAAAAATTCAAAGGGGTACACTTTTGCATTTTGGCTCTTTTTTTATAAAACAACTAAAAGGGGTAGCCCTTTGCATTTTGGCAAAGCTTTTCACAAAAAACTTAATGCGTCACCCCTTTGCATTTTGGCTAAGTTTTTCACCAAAAAATTTAAGGGGTACCCCTTTGTATTTTAGCTCAATTTTTCAAAACAAAATCTATGAGATTCTCCTTTGCATTGTGACTTAATTTTTCACCGAAAACTCAAAGCGATACCTTATTAAATTTTGGTTCAGTTTTTCACCAAAACTCAAAAGGGTACCCCTTTGGATTTTTGCTCAATTTTTTAGAAAAATCTCAAAGGGTACCACTTTACATTTTGGCTCATTTTTTCACCAAAAACTCAAATGGGTAACCCTTTGAGCTTTTTCATAAAAACTGAACAAAAATACAAAGATACACTCCTTTGAGTTTTAGGTGATAAACTGAGCCAAAATTTAAAGGGGTAACCCTTTGAGTATTTGGTGAAAAAATAAACCAAAATGTAAAGTGGTACACTTTATGTTTTTGGCAAAAATTTGTGCAAAAATTCAAAGGGATATCCCTTTGAAATTTTGGTGAAATATTGAACGAAAAAGCAAAGGGTTACTATTTTAAAGTTTTGGTGAAAAATCAAACCTAAATACAGAGTGGTACCGCTTTGAGCTTTTGGATAAAAATTAAGCCAAAATAGAAAGGGGTGTCCTTTTGATATTTTGGTGAAAAACTGATCCAAAATTCAAAGGGGTACCCCTTTGAGTTTTTGGTTAAAAAATGAGTCAAAATGCAAAGTTGTACCACAATGAGTTTTTGGTAAAAAACTGAGCCAAAATGCAAAGTGATACCCCTTTGGGTTTTTGGATAAAAACAATACAAAAATGCAAAGTGGTACCACTTTGAGTTTTTGATTAAAAAATGAGCCAAAATTCAAAGGAATATCCCTTTGAGTTTTTGGTGAAAAAATGAGCCAAAATACAAAGTCATACCCTTTGAGTTTTTGGTCAAAATTTAAGCCAAAATGCAAAGGGTTACCCTTTTAAATTTTTAGTGTAATATTGAGCAAAATGCAAAGGGTAACCCCTTTAAATTTTTTGTAAAAACTGAGCAAAAATATAAAGTTATACCACTTTGAGCTTTTGGATAAAAACTGAGCCAAAATGCTAAGGACTACCCCATTGAGTTTTTGGTGATAAAATGAGCCAAAATGCGATGTGGTATCCTTTAAGTTTTTGGTGAAAAATTAGGCAGAAATGTAAAGTGGTACCCCTTTGAGTTTTGGTGAAAAAAAAAACCAAAATTAAAAAGGGTATCTCTTTGAGTTTTTGGTGAAAAATTAAGTCATAATGCCAAAGGAGAATTTCTTAGAATTTTTTTTTGAAATATTGAGTAAAAATACAAAGGGATACCCCTTTAAATTTTTGGTAAAAAATTGAGAAAAAATGAAGAGAGGTACCCCTTTGAGTTTTTGGTGAAAATCTTAGCAAAAATGAAGAAAGGCGCACCTTTGAATTTTTGGTGAAAAACCCAGCCAAAATGCTAAGTCTTGCCCCTTTGAGTTTATGGTGAAAATTTGAGCCAAAGTGCAAAGGGGTACCCAATGAGATTTTGGTGAAAAATTGAGCAAAAATGTAAAGTGATAGCCCTTTGAGCTTTTTCATAAAAACTGAACAAAAATACAAAGATATACCCCTTTGAGTTTTTGGTGATAAACTGAGGCAAAATGTTGGTTTGGGGTTTAGGGTTTAGGGTTTAGGGTTTTTGGTGAAAAAATGAGCAAAAATACAATGTCGTACCTTTTGAGTTTTTGGTCAAAATTTAATCCAAAATGCAAAGGGGTACCCCTTTAAATTTTTTGTGAAATATTGAGCAAAAATGCAAGAGGTACCACTTTTAGTTTTTGGTTAAAAACTGAGCCAAAATGCAAAGTTATACCACTTTGAGCTTTTGGATAAAATCTGAGCCAAAATGCAAAAGGTTACCGTATTGAGTTTTTGGTGAAAAAATAAGCCAAAATGCGATGTGGTATCCCTTTGAGTTTTTAGTGAAAAATTAAGTCAAAATGCAAAGGGATACCCTTGTAAGTTTTTTCGTGAAAAACTGAGCCAAAATACAAAGTTGTGATGCATTATGTTTTTGGTGAAAAACTGAGCCAAAATGCAAAGGGCTACCCCATTTTGTTGTTGGATAAAAAAGAGCCAAAATGCAAAAGGGTACGCCTTTGAAATTTTGGTGAAAAATTGAGCCAATACGCCTTTGAGTTTTTGATGAAAAATTAATCCAAAAAGTAAATGTGTACTTTTTTGGGTTTTTGGTGAAAAACTGAGCCAAAATTCAAAGGGATACCCCTTTCGATTTTTGGTAAAAAAATTAAACTTAAATGCAAAGGGGTACATATTTGAGTTTTTGGTGAAAAAATGTACCATAATTCATATGGAAACTCTTTTGAGTTTTTAGTGAAAAACTAAGCAAACATGAAGAGGGGTACCCCTTTGAGTTTTTGGTGAAAAGCTTAGCAAAAATGCAAAGGGGTACACCTTTGAATTTTTGGTGAAAAACTCAGCCAAAATGCAAAGTGGTGTCCCTTTGAGTTTATGGTGAAAAATTGAGACAAAATGCAAAGGGGTACCCAATGAGATTTTGGTGAAAAATTGAGCCAAAATGTAAAGTGATAGCCCTTTGAGCTTTTTTATAAAAACTGAAAAAAAAAATACGAAGATATACCCCTTTGAGTTTTTGGTGATAAACTGAGTTAAAATTCAAAGGGGAAACCCTTTGAGTATTTGGTGGAAAAATAAGCAAAAATGTAAAGTGGTACACTTTATGTTTTTTGTGAAAATTTGAACAAAAATTCAAAAGGATATCCCTTTAAAATTTTGGTGAAATATTGAGCAAAAAAGCAAAGGGTTACTATTTCAAAGTTTTGGTGAAAAATCAAGCCTAAATATAGAAGGGTACCGCTTTGAGCTTTTGTATAAAAATTAAGCAAAAATAAAAAGGGGTATCCTTTTGATATTTTGGTGAAAAATTGATCCAAAATTCAAAGGGGCACACTTTTGAGTTTTTGGTTAAAAAATGAATCAAAATGAAAAGTGGTACCACAATGAGTTTTTGGTGAAAAACTGAGCCAAAATGCAAAGTGGTAACGCTTTGGGTTTTTGGATAAAAACAAAATAGAAATGCAAAGTGGAACCACTTTGAGTTTTTGATAAAAAACTGAGCCAAAATTCTAAGAGTTACTCCTTTGAGTTTTTAGTGAAAGAATGAGCCAAAATACAAAGTCGTACCCTTTGAGTTTTTGGTCCAAATTTAAGCCAAAATGCAAAGAGTTACCCTTTTAAATTTTTAGTGAAATATTGAGCAAAAATGCAAAGGGTAACCCCTTTAAATTTTTGGTAAAAACTCAGCCAAAATGCAAAGTTATACCACTTTGAGCTCTTGGATAAAAACTGAGCCAAAATGCCAAGGGCTACCCTCTTGAGTTTTTGCTGAAAAAATGAGCCCAAATGCGATATGGTACCCTTTGAGTTTTTGGTAAAAAATTAGACCGAAATGCAAAGTGTTACCCCTTTGAGTTTTGGTGAAAAAATGAACATAAATTCAAGAGGGTAACTCTTTGAGTTTTTGGTGAAAAATTAAGTCAAAATGCAAAGGAGAATTTCTTAGATTTTTTTTTGAAATATTGAGTCAAAATGCAAAGGGATACCCCTTTAAAATTTTGGTGAAAAATTGAGCAAAAATGCAAAGTTGTGACACATTATGTTTTTGGTGAAAAACTGAGCCAAAATGCAAAGGGTTACCCCTTTGTGTTGTTGGATAAAAAAAGAACTAAATTGCAAAAGGGTACGCCTTTAAAATTTTGGTGAAAAATTGAGCCAAAATTGAAAGGGGTACCCTTTTAAGTTTTTGATGAAAAATTAAGCCAAAAAGTAAATGTGTACTTCTTTGAGTTTTAGGTGAAAAACTGAGCCAAAATTCAAAGGAATACCCCTTTCAGTTTTTGGTAAAAAAATTGAACTTAAATGCAAAGGGGTACATATTTGAGATTTTGGTGAAAAAATAAGCCAAAATGTAAAGTTATATACTTTGAGTTTTTGGTGAAAATTTGAGCCAAAATTCAAAGGGATAACCCTTTGAAATTTTGGTGAAACATTGAGCAAAAAAGCAAAGGGTTTCTATTTTAAAGTTTTGGTGAAAAATCAAGCCTAAATACAGAGGGGTACCGCTTTGAGCTTTTAGATAAAATTTAAGCCAAATTAAAAAAATAACCTTTTGAGATTTTGGTGAAAAACTGATCCAAAATTCAAATGGGTACCCATTTGAGTTTTTGGTTAAAAAATAGGTCAAAATGTAAAGTGGTATCACAATGAGTTTTTGGTGAAAACCTGAGCCAAAATGCAAAGTGGTACCCCATTCGATTTTTTTGATAAAAACAAAACAAAAATGCAAAGAGGTACCACTTTTAGTTTTTGGTTAAAAACTGAGCCAAAATTCCAAGGGTTACCTCTTTGAGTTTTTGATGCAAAAATGAGCCAAAATACAAAGTTGTACCCTTTGAGTTTTTTGCGAATATTTAATCCAAAATGCAAAGGGGTACCCCTTTAAATTTTTATTGAAATATTGGGCAAAAATACAAAGGGTAACCCCTTTAAATTTTTGGTAAAAACTGAGCCAAAATGCAAAGTGGTACTGCTTTCAGCTTTTGGATAAAAGCTGAGCCAAAATACCAAGGGTACCCTATTGAGTTTTTGGTGAAAAAATGAGCCAAAATGCGATGTGGTATCCCTTTGAATTTTTGGTGAAAAATTAAGTCAAAATGCAAAGGGATACCCTTGTAAGTTTTTTCGTGAAAAACAAAGCCAAAATGCAAAGTTATGATGCATTATGTTTTTGGTGAAAAACTGAGCCAAAATGCAAAGGGCTACCCCATTTTGTTGTTGGATAAAAAAAAGCCAAAATGCAAAAGGGTACGCCTTTGAAATTTTGGTGAAAAATTGAGCCAAAATTGAAAGGGTTACGCCTTTGAGTTTTTGATGAAAAATTAATCCAAAAAGTAAATGTGTACTTTTTTGGGTTTTTGGTGAAAAATTGAGCCAAAATTCAAAGGGATACCCCTTTCAGTTTTTGCTAAAAAAATTAAACTTAAATGCAAAGGGGTATATATTTGAGTTTTTGGTGAAAAAATGTACCATAATTCATATGGAAACTCTTTTGAGTTTTTAGTGAAAAACTAAGCAAACATGAAGAGGGGTACCCCTTTGAGTTTTTGGTGAAAAGCTTAGCAAAAATGCAAAGGGGTGCACCTTTGAATTTTTGGTGAAAAACTCAGCCAAAATGCAAAGTGGTGTCCCTTTGATTTTATGGTGAAAAATTGAGCCAAAATGCAAAGGGGTACCCAATGAGATTTTGGTGAAAAATTGAGCCAAAATGTAAAGTGATAGCCCTTTGAGCTTTTTCATAAAAACTGAACAAAAATACGAAGATATACCCCTTTGAGTTTTTGGTGATAAACTGAGTTAAAATTCAAAGTGGTAACCCTTTGAGTATTTGGTGAAAAAATAAGCAAAAATGTAAAGTGGTACACTTTATTTTTTTTCGTGAAAATTTGAACAAAAATTCAAAATGATATCCCTTTGAAATTTTGGTGAAATATTGAGCAAAAAATAAAGGGTTACTATTTCAAAGGGTCACCAAAATCTCATCGGGTACCCCTTTGCATTTTTGCTTAAATTTTCACCATAAACTCAAAGGCGTACCCTTTTGCATTTTGGCTCTTTTTTTATCCAACAACACAAAGGGATAGCCCTTTGCATTTTGGCTCAGTTTTTCACCAAAAACTTAAAGGGGGTATCACTTTGCATTTTGACATAATTTTACACCAAAAACTCAAAGGGATACCCTCTTGAATTTTGGTTCATTTTTTCACCAAAACTCAAAGGGGTACCCCTTTACATTTCGGCCTAATTTTTCACCAAAAACTCAAAGGGTACCACATCGCATTTTGGCTCATTTTTTCACCAAAAACTCAATAGGGTAGCCCTTGGCATTTTGGCTCAGTTTTTATCCAAAAGCAAAAAGCAGTACCACTTTGCATTTTGGCTCAGTTTTTACCAAAAATTTTAAGGGGTTACCCTTTTCATTTTTTCTCAATATTTCACAAAAAATTTAAAAGGGTACCCATTTGAATTTTGGCTTAAATTTTGACCAAAAACTCAAAGGGTACAACTTTGTATTTTTGCTCATTTCTTCACCAAAAACTCAAAGGGGTAACCCTTGAAATTTTGGCTCAGTTTTTCACCAAAAACTCAAAGTGCTACCACTTTGCATTTTTGTTTTGTTTTTATCCAAAAACCCAAAGAGTTACCACTTTGCATTTTGGCTCTATTTTTCACCAAAAACTCATTGTGGTACCACTTTGCATTTTGACTCTTTTTTTAACCGAAAACTAAAATTGTACCCCTTTGAATTTTGGATCAGTTTTTCACAAAAATCTCAAAAGGATACCCCATTTTATTTTGGCTTAATTTTTATCCAAAAGCTCAAAGGCGTACGCCTCTGTATTTAGGCTCAATGTTCCACAAAAAATTTAAAATAGTAACCCTTTACATTTTTGCTCAATATCTCACCAAAAATTTCAAAGCGATATCCCTTTGAATTATGGCTCAAATTTTCACCTTTGAATTATCGCTCAAATTTTCACCAAAACTCAAAGTGTACCAATTTACATTTTGGCTTATTTTTTCACCAAAAACTCAAAGGGTTACCCCTTTGAATTTTTGCTCAGTTTATCACAAAAAACTCAAAGGGGTATATCTTTATATTTTTCCTCAGTTTTCATGAAAAAGCTCAATGGGCTATCACTTTGCATTTTGGCTCAATTTTTCACCAAAATCTCATTGGGTACCCTTTTGCATTTTGGCTCAATTTTCCACCATAAACTAAAAGGGGCAACACTTTGCATTTTGGCTTAGTTTTTCACCAAAAATTCAAAGGTGCACCCCTTTGCATTTTTGCTAAGCTTTTCACCAAAAACTCAAAAGGGTACCCCTCTTCATTTTTTTTCAATTTTTCACTAAAAACTCAAAAGAGTTATCTTATGAATTTTCGCTTAATTTTTCGCCAAAAACTGAAATATGTACCCCTTTACATTTAAGTTCAATTTTTTTACCAAAAACTAAAAGGGGTATCCCTTTGAATTTTGGCTCAGTTTTTCACCAAAAACTCAAAGAAGTACACATTTACTTTTTGGTTTAATTTTTCATCAAAAACTCAAAGGGGTACCCCTTTCAATTTTGGCACAATTTTTCACCAAATTTCAACGGTGTACCCTTTTAAATTTTGGCTCTTTTTTTATCCAACAACACAAAGGGGTAGCCTTTTGCATTTTTGCATAATTTTTCACCAAAAATATAATGTATCACAATTTTGTATTTTAGCTCAGTTTTTAACCAAAAACTTAAAGGGGTATCACTTTGCATTTTAACTTAATTTTTCACCAAAAACTCAAAGGGATACCCTCTTGAAATTTGGTTCATTTTTTTACCAAAACTCAAAAGGGTACCCCTTTGTATTTTTGCTCAAATTTTCACCAAAAACTCAAAGGGTACCACTTCGCATTTGGCTCATTTTTTCACCAAAAATTCAATGGGGTAGCCCTTGGCATTTTGGCTCAGTTTTTATCCAAAAGCTCAAAGCTGTACCACTTATCATTTTGGCTCAGTTTTTCCCAAAAATTTAAAGGGGTTACCCTTTACATTTTTGCTCAATATTTCACTAAAAATTCAAAGGGGTACCTCTTTGCATTTTGGCTCAAATTTTGACCAAAAACTCAAAGGGTACAACTTTATATTTTGGCTCATTTTTTTACCAAAAACTCAACAGGGTAACCGTTGAAATTTTTGCTCAGTTTTTCACCAAAAACTCAAAGTGGTACCAATTTTAATTTTTATTTAGTTTTTATCCAAAAACGCAAAGGGGTACCACTTTTTATTTTAGGTCAATTTTTTACCAAAAAACACAAAGAGTGCTTCTTTGTATTCTGGCTTAATATTTCACCATAAACTCAAAGGGGTACCACTTTGTATTTTGCCTCTATTTTTCAACAAAAACTCAAATGGGTACCTCTTTGTATTTTTGCTTAGTTTTTCACAAAAAACTCAAAGGGGTACATATTTTGCATTTTTGCTGAGTATTTCATCAAAAACTCAAAGGTGTATCCTTATGAATTTTGGCACAGTTTTGGTGCAAAAACTCAAAGGGGTACCCCTTTGTATTTTTATCCGGTTTTTTACCAAAAAAGCAAATGGTCACCCCTTTGAATTTTAGCTCAGTTTTTCACAAAAAAAAAGCTCAAAGAACTACCCATTTGCATTTTGGCTCCACTTTTCACCAAAAACTTAAAGGGGTAACCCTTCGAATTTTGGCTCAATTTTTCACCAAAAATTTAAAGGGGTAATGTTTTTTATTTTTGCTCTTTTTTTACTCTAAAACTCAAATGGGTACCCCTTTGTATTTTGGCTAAGCTTTTCGCCAAAAACTTAATGGGGTACCCCTTTACATTTTGGCTCAATTATTTACCAAAAACTTAAAGGGGTAACACTTTGCATTTTGGCTAAAATTTTCAAAAAATAAATCTAAAGGATTCTCCTTTGCATTTTGACATAATTTTTCACCAAAAAATCAAAGGGTACCCTATTGCATTTTGGTTAAGTTTTTCCCAAAAATTCAAAAGGATACCCCTTGCATTTTTTATCAGTTTTTCATCCAAAATCTTAAAAAGGTACAACTTTGAATTTTGGCTCAGTTTTTAACCAAAAACTCAACACGGTACCACTTTGCATTTTGACTCATTTTTTAACCAAAAACTCAATGGGATATCCCTTTAAATTTTGGATCAGTTTTTCACCAAAACTCAAAAGGCTAGCCCTTTTTATTTTGGCTCAATTTTTATCCAAAAGCTCAAAGCGGTACCAGTCTGCATTTTGGCTCGATTTTTCACCAAAAATTTAAAATGGTAACCCTTTGGATTTTTGCTCAATGTTTCACCAAAAACTCAAAGGGGTATCACTATGCATTTTGGTTAACATTTTCACCAAAAACTCAAAGTGTACCACTTTACATTTTGGCTTATTTTTTCACCAAAAATTCAATGGGTTACGCCTTTGAATTTTTGGCTCAGTTTTTTACCAAAAACTCAAAGGGGTATATCTTTGTATGTTAGCTCAGTTTTTGTGCAAAAACTCAAAAGGGTATCACTTTGCATTTTTGAAAAATTTTTCACCAAAATCTCAAAGGGTACCCCTTCGCATTTTGGCTCAAGTTTTCACCATAAACTCAAAGGGGCAACACTTTGCATTTTGGCTAAGTTTTTCACAAAAAATTCAAAGGTGTACCCCTTTGCATTTTTGCTAAGCTTTTCACCAAAAAACTCAAAGGGGTACCCCTCTTCATTTTTGCCCAGTTTTACACCAAAAACTCAAAGGAGTATCTCTATGAGTTTTGGCTCAATTTTTCACCAAAAACTCAAAGGTGTACCACTTTGCATTTAAGGTTAACTTTTTACCAAAAAGTGAAAAGGGTATCCCTTCGAATTTTGGCTCAGTATTACACCAAAAACTCGAAGAAGTACCCATTTGCTTTTTGGCTTAATTTTTCACCAAAAACTCTAAGGGGTAACCCTTCCAATTTTGGCTCAATTTTTAACCAAAAATTCAAAGGGGTAAACTTTTGCATTTTGGCTCTTTTTTTATGCAACAACTAAAAGGGGTAGCCATTTGCATTTTGGCAAAGTTTTCACCAAAAACTTAATGGGTCACCCCTTTGCATTTTGGCTAAGTTTTTCACCAAAAAATTTAAGGGGTACCCCTTTATATTTTAGCTCAATTTTTCAAAACAAAATCTAAGAGATTCTCCTTTGCATTTTGACTAAATTTTTCATCGAAAACTCAAAGGGATACCTTTTTGAATTTTGGTTCAGTTTTTCACCAAAACTCAAAAGGGTACCCCTTTGGATTTTTGCTCAATTTTTCAGAAAAATCTCAAAGGGTACCACTTTGCATTTTGGCTCATTTTTTCACCAAAAACTCAAATGGGTAACCCTTGGAATTTTTGCCCAATTTTTATCCAAAAGCTCAAATCGGTAGCCCTTTGCATTTTGGCTCAGTTTTTCACCAAATATTTAGTGGGGTTACCCTTTGCATTTTTGCTCAATATTTCACCAAAAACTCAAAGGGGTACCCCTTTACATTTTGGCTCAAATTTCAACCAAAAACTCAAAGGATACAACTTTGCATTTTGGCACATTTTTTTACCAAAAACTCAATGGGATATCCCTTTCAATTTTGGATCAGTTTTTCACAAAAAACTCAAAAGGCCAACCCTTTTTATTTTGGCTTAATTTTTATCCAAAAGCTCAAAGCGATACCACACTGCATTTTGGCTGGATTTTTCACCAAAAATTTAAAATGGTAACCGTATGTGTTTTTGCTCAATATTTCACCAAAAACTCAGAGGGGTATCACTATACATTTTGGCTAAAATTCTTACCAAATACTCAAATTGTACCACTTTACATTTTGGCTTATTTTTTCACCAAAAACACAATGGATTACCCCTTTGAATTTTTGGCTCAGTTTTTTACCAAAAACTCAAAGGGGTATATTTTTGTACTTTAGCTCAGTTTTTGTGGAAAAACTCAAAAGGGTATCATTTTGCATTTTTGCATAATTTTTCACCAAAATATCAAAGGGTACCCCTTCGCATTTTGGCTCACATTTTCACCATAAACTCAAAGGGGAAACACTTTGCATTTTGGCAAAGTTTTTCACAAAAAATTCAAAGGTGTACCCCTTTGCATTTTTGCTAAGCTTTTCACAAAAAACTCAAAGGGGTACCCCTCTTCATTTTTGCCCAGTTTTACACCAAAAATACAAAGGAGTATCCCTATGAATTTTGGCTCAATTTTTCACCAAAAACTCAAAGGTGTACCACTTTGCATTTAAGGTCAACTTTTTACCAAAAAGTGGAGGGGGTATCCCCTCAAAGTTTTGCTCAGTTTTACACCAAAAACTAGAAAAAGTACCCATTTGCTTTTTGGCTTAATTTTTCACCAAAAAGTCAAAGGGGTACCCCTTTCAATTTTGGCTCAATTTTTAACCAAAAATTCAAAGGGGTACACTTTTGCATTTTGGCTCTTTTTTATCGAACAACTAAAAAGGGTAATGCTTTGCATTTTGGCAAAGCTTTTCACCAAAAACTTAATAGGTCACCCCTTTGCATTTTGGCTCAGTTTTTCACCAAAAAATTTAAGGGGTACCCCTTTGTATTTTAGCTCAATTTTTCAAAACAAAATCTAAGAGATTCTCCTTTGCATTTTGACTTAATTTTCCATCGAAAACTCAAAAGGATACCTTATTGAATTTTGGTTCAGTTTTTCACCAAAACTTGAAAGGGTACCCCTTTGGATTTTGGCTCAATTTTTCACAAAAATATCAAAGGGTACCACTTTGCATTTTGGCTCATTTTTTCACCAAAAACTCAAATGGGTAACCCTTGGAATTTTGGCCCAATTTTTATCCAAAAGCTCAAATCGGCAGCCCTTTGCATTTTTGCTCCGTTTTTATCCAAAAATTTAATAGGGTTACCCTTTGCATTTTTGCTCAATATTTCACCAAAAACTCAAAAAGGTACCCCTTTATATTTTGGCTCAAATTTCAACCAAAAACTCAAAGGATACAACTTTGCATTTTGTCTCATTTTTTTACCAAAAACTCAATGGGATATCCCTTTTTAATTTTGGATAAGTGTTTCACCAAAAAATATAAAGGCTAGACCTTTTTATTTTGGCTCAATTTTTATCCAAAAGCTTAAAGCGGTACCAGTCTGAATTTTGGCTCGATTTTTCACCAAAAATTTAAAATGGTAACCCTTTGCATTTTTGCTCAATGTTTCACCAAAAACTCAAAGGGGTATCACTAGGCATTTTGGCTAAAATTTTCACCAATAACTCAAAGTGTACCACTTTACATTTTGGCTTATTTTTTCACCCAAAACTCAATGGGTTACCCCCTTGAGTTTTTGGTATTTACCAAAAACTCAAAGGGGTATATCTTTGTATTTTAGCTCAGTTTTTGTGCAAAAACTCAAAAGGGTATCACTTTGCATTTTTGCGTAATTTTTCACCAAAATCTCAAAGGGTACCCCTTCGCATTTTGGCTCAAGTTTTCACCATAAACTCAAAGGGGCAACACTTTGCGTTTTGGCTAAGTTTTTCACCAAAAATTCAAAGGTGTACCCCTTTGCATTTTTGCTAAGATTTTCACCAAAAACTCAAAGGGGTACCCCTCTTCATTTTTGCCAAGTTTTACACCAAAAACCCAAAGGAGTATCTCAATGAATTTTGGCTTAATTTTTCACCAAAAACTCAAAGGTGTACCACTTTGCATTTAAGGTCAACTTTTTACCAAAAAGTGAAAGGGGTATCCCTTCATATTTTGGCTCAGTATTACACCAAAAACTCGAATAAGTACCTATTTGCTTTTTGGCTTAATTTTTCACCAAAAACTCAAAAGGCTACCCCTTTCAATTTTGGCTCAATTTTTAACCAAAAATTCAAAGGGGTATACTTTTGCATTTTGGCTCTTTTTTTATACAACAACTAAAAGGGTTAGCCATTGCCATTTGCATTTTGGCAAAGCTTTTCACCAAAAACTTAATGGGTCACCCCTCTGCATTTTGGCTAAGTTTTTCACCAAAAAATTTAAGGGGTACCCCTTTGTATTTTAGCTCAATTTTTCAAAACAAAATCTAAGAGATTCTCCTTTGCATTTTGACTTAATTTTTCACCGAAAACTCAAAGGGATACCTTATTGAATTTTGGTTCAGTTTTTTACCAAAACTCAAAGGGTACCACTTTGGATTTTTGCTCAATATTTCACCAAAAACACAAAAGGGTACCCTTTTATATTTTTGGCTCAAATTTCAACCAAAAACTCAAAGGATACAACTTTGCATTTTGGCTCATTTTTTACCAAAAAATTCAATGGCATATCCATTTCAATTTTGGATCAGTTTTTCACCAAAAACTCAAAAGGCTAGCCCTTTTTTATCTTGGCTCAATTTTTATCCAAAAGCTCAAAGCGATACCACTCTGCATTTTGGCTCGATTTTTCACCAAAAATTTAAAATGGTAACCCTTTGTAATTTTGCTCAATATTTCACCAAAAACTCAAAGGGGTATCACTATGCATTTTGGCTAAAATTTTTACCAAAAACTCAAAGTGTACCACATTACATTTTGGCTTATTTTTTTCACCAAAAACTCAATGGGTTACCCCTTTGAATTTTTTGGCTCAGTTTTTTACCAAAAACTCAAAAAGGTATATCTTTGTATTTTAGCTCAGTTTTTGTGGAAAAACTCAAAAGGGTATCACTTTGCATTTTTGCATAATTTTTCACCAAAATCTCAAACGGTACCCCTTCGCATTTTGGCTCAAGTTTTCACCATAAACTCAAAGGGGCAACACTTTGCATTTTGGCTAAGTTTTTTCACCAAAAATTCAATGGTGTACCCCTTTGCATTTTTCCTAAGCTTTTCACCAAAACTCAAAGGCGTACCCCTCTTCATTTTTGCCCAGTTTTTACACCAAAAACTCAAAGGAGTATCCCTTTGAATTTTGGCTCAATTTTTCACAAAAAACTCAAAGGTGTACCACTTTGCATTTAAGGTCAACTTTTTACCAAAAAGTGGAACGGGTATCCCTTAGAATTTTTGCTCAGTTTTACACCAAAAACTCGAAAAAGTACCCATTTGTTTTTGGCTTAATTTTTCACCAAAAACTCAAAGGGGTACCCCTTTCAATTTTGGCTCAATTTTTAACCAAAAATTCAAAGGGGTACACTTTTGCATTTCTGCTCTTTTTTATCCAACAACTAAAAGGGGTAGCACTTTGCATTTTGGCAAAGCTTTTCACCAAAAACTTAATGGGTCACCCTTTGTATTTTTTGCTCAGTTTTTTCACCAAAAAATTTAAAGGGTACCCCTTTGTATTTTAGCTCAATTTTTCAAAACAAAATCTAAGAGATTCTCCTTTGCATTTTGACTTAATTTTTCATCGAAAACTCAAAAGAATACCTTATTAAATTTTGGTTCAGTTTTTCACCAAAACTTGAAAGGGTACCCCTTTGGATTTTGGCTCAATTTTCACAAAAATCTCAAAGGGTACCACTTTGCATTTTGGCTCATTTTTTCACCAAAAACTCAAATGGGTAACCCTTTGGAATTTTGGCCCAATTTTTATCCAAAAGCTCAAATCGGTAGCCCTTTGCATTTTGGCTCAGTTTTTCACCAAAAATTTAATAGGGTTACCCTTTGTATTTTTGCTTAATGTTTCACCAAAAACTAAAAAGGGCACCCCTTTACTTTTTGGCTCAAATTTCAACCAAAAACTCAAAGGATACAACTTTACATTTTGTCTCATTTTTTTACCAAAAACTCAATAGGATATCCCTTTTAATTTTGGATCAATTTTTCACCAAAAATTCAAAAGGCTAGCCCTTTTTATTTTTCCTCAATTTTTATCCAAAATCTCAAAGCGGTACCAGTCTGAATTTTGGCTCGATTTTTCACCAAAAATTTAAAATGGTAACCCTTTGCATTTTTTGTCAATGTTTCACCAAAAACTCAAAGGGGGTATCACTAGGCATTTTGGCTTAAATTTTCTCCAAAAAATCAAAGTGCACCCACTTTATATTTTTGGCTTATTTTTTCACCAAAAACTCAAAGGGGTATATCTTTGTATTTTATCTCAGTTTTTGTGCAAAAACTCAAAAGGGTATCACTTTGCATTTTTTTCGTAATTTTTCACCAAAATCTCAAAGGGTACCCCTTCGCATTTTCGCTCAAGTTTTCACCATAAACTCAGGGGACAACACTTTGCATTTTGGCTAAGTTTTTCACCAAAAATTCAAAAGGTGTACCCTTTTGCATTTTTGCTATGCTTTTCAGAAAAAACTCAAAGGGGTACCCCTCTTCATTTTTGCCCAATTTTTACACCAAAAACCCAAAGGAGTATCCCTCATAAATTTTGGCTTAATTTTTCACCAAAAACTCAAAGGTGTACCACTTTACATTTAAGGTCAACTTTTTACCAAAAATTGAAAGGGGTATCCCTTCAATTTTACACCAAAAACTCGAATAAGTACCTATTTGCTTTTTGGCTTAATTTTTCACCAAAAACTCAAAGGAGTACCCCTTTCAATTTTTGCTCAATTTTTAACAAAAAATTCAAAGGCGTACACTTTTGCATTTTGGCTCTTTTTTTATACAACAACTAAAAGGGGTAGCCCTTTGTATTTTGGCAAAGCTTTTCACAAAAAACATAATCGGTCACCCATTTTCATTTTGGCTAAGTTTTCACCAAAAAATTAAGGGGTATCCCTTTGTGTTTTAGCTCAATTTTTAAGAACAAAATCTATGAGATTCTCCTTTGCATTTTGACATAATTTTTCACCGAAAACTCAAAGCGATACCTTATTGAATTTTGGTTCAGTTTCTCACCAAAACTCAAAGGGTACCCCTTTGGATTTTTGCTCAATTTTTCAGAAAAAACTCAAAGGGCACCACTTTGCATTTTGGCTCATTTTTTCACCAAAAACTCAAATGGGTAACCCTTGGAATTTTGGCCCAATTTTTATCCAAAAGCTCAAATCGGTAGCCCTTTGCATTTTGACTCAGTTTTTTACCAAAAAATTAATGGGGTTACCCTTTGCATTTTTGCTCAATATTTCACCAAAAACTCAAAAGGGTACCCCTTTACATTTTGGCTCAAATTTCAACCAAAAACTCAAAGGATACAACTTTGCATTTTGGCTCATTTTTTTACTAAAAACTCAATGGGATATCCATTTCAATTTTGGATCAGTTTTTCACCAAAAACTAAAAAGGCTAGCCCTTTTTATTTTGGCTCAATTTTTATCCAAAAGCTCAAAGCGATACCACACTGCATTTTGGCTCGATTTTTCACCAAAAATTTAAAATGGTAACCCTTTGTATTTTTGCTCAATATTTCACCAAAAACTTAAAGGGGTATCACTATGCATTTTTGCTAAAATTTTTACCAAAAACTCAAAGTGTACCACATTACATTTTGGCTTATTATTTCACCAAAAACTCAATGGGTTACCCCTTTGAATTTTTGGCTCAGTTTTTTACCAAAAACTCAAAGGGGTATATTTTTGTATTTTAGCTCAGTTTTTGTGGAAAAACTAAAAAGGGTATCACTTTGCATTTTTCCATAATTTTTCACCAAAATCTAAAAGGGTACCCCTTCGCATTTTGGCTCAAGTTTTCAGCATAAAATTCAAAGGTGTACCCCTTTGCATTTTTGCTAAGCTTTTCACCAAAAACTTAAAGGGGTACCCCTCTTCATTTTTGCCCAGTTTTACACAAAAAACTCAAAGGAGTATCCCTATGAATTTTGGCTCAATTTTTCACCAAAAACTCAAAGGTGTACCACTTTGCATTTAAGGTCAACTTTTTACCAAAAAGTGAAAGGGGTATCCCTTAGAATTTTTTCTCAGTTTTACACCAAAAACTCGAAGAAGTACCCATTTGCTTTTTGGCTTAATTTTTCACCAAAAACTCAAAGGGGTACCCCTTTCAATTTTGGCTCAATTTTTCACAAAAAATTCAAAGGGGTACACTTTTGCATTTTGGCTCTTTTTTTATGCAACAACTAAAAGGGGTAGCCCTTTGCATTTTGGCAAAACTTTTCACCAAAAACTTAATGGGTTACCCCTTTGCATTTTGGCTCAGTTTTTCTGCAAAAAATTTAAGGGGTATCCCTTTGTATTTTAGCTCAATTTTTCAAAACAAAATCTAAGAGACTCTCCTTCGCATTTTGACTAAACTTTTCACCGAAAACTCAAAGGGATACCCTATTGAATTTAGGTTCAGTTTTTCACCAAAACTCAAAAAGGTACCCCTTTGGATTTTGGCACAATTTTTCACAAAAATCTCAAAGGGTACTAGTTTGTATTTTGGCTCATTTTTTCACCAAAAACTCAAATGGGTAAACCTTGGAATTTTGGACCAATTTTTATCCAAAAGCTCAAATCGGTAGCCCTTTGCATTTTGGCTCAGTTTTTCACCAAAAATTTAATAGGGTTACCCTTTGCATTTTTGCTCAATATTTCACCAAAAACTCAAAAAGGTACCCCTTTATATTTTGGCTCAAATTTCAACCAAAAATTCAAAGGATACAACTTTGCATTTTATCTCATTTTTTTACCAAAAACTCAATGGGATATCCCTTTTAATTTTGGATAAGTGTTTCACCAAAAAATCAAAAGGCTAGACCTTTTTATTTTGGCTTAATTTTTATCCAAAAGCTTAAAGCGGTACCAGTCTGAATTTTGGCTTGATTTTTCACCAAAAATTTAAAATGGTAACCCTTTGCATTTTTGCTCAATGTTTCACCAAAAACTCAAAGGGGTATCACTAGGCATTTTGGCTAAAATTTTCACCAATAACTCAAAGTGTACCACTTTACATTTTGGCTTATTTTTTCACCAAAAACTCAATGGGTTACCCCCTTGAGTTTATGGTATTTACCAAAAACTCAAAGGGGTATATCTTTGTATTTTAGCTCAGTTTTTGTGCAAAAACTCAAAAGGGTATCACTTTGCATTTTTGCATAATTTTTCACCAAAATCTCAAAGGGTACCCCTTCGCATTTTGGCACAAGTTTTCACCATAAACTCAAAGGGGCAACACTTTGCATTTTGGCTAAGTTTTTCACCAAAAATTCAAAGGTGTACCTCTTTGCATTTTTGCTAAGCTTTTCACCAAAAACTCAAAGGGGTACCCCTCTTCATTTTTGCCAAGTTTTACACCAAAAACCCAAAGGAGTATCTCTATGAATTTTGGCTTAATTTTTCACCAAAAACTCAAAGGTGTACCACTTTGCATTTAAGGTCAACTTTTTATCAAAAAGTGAAAGGGGTATCCCTTCGAATTTTGGCTCAGTATTACACCAAAAACTCGAATAAGTACCTATTTGCTTTTTGGCTTAATTTTTCACCAAAAACTCAAAGGGTTACCCCTTTCAATTTTGGCTCAATTTTTAACCAAAAATTCAAAGGGGTACACTTTTGCATTTAGGTTCTTTTTTTATACAACAACTAAAACGGGTAGCCCTTTGCATTTTGGCAAAGCTTTTCACCAAAAACTTAATGGGTCACCCCTTTGCATTTTGGCTAAGTTTTTCACCAAAAAATTTAAGGGGTACCCCTTTTTATTTTAGCTCAATTTTTCAAAACAAAATCTAAGAGATTCCCCTTTGCATTTTGACTTAATTTTTCACCGAAAACTCAAAGGGATACCTTATTGAATTTTGGTTCAGTTTTTCACCAAAACTCAAAGGGTACCACTTTGGATTTTTGCTCAATTTTTCAGAAAAATCTCAAAGGGCACCACTTTGCATTTTGGCTCATTTTTTCACCAAAAACTCAAATGGGTAACCCTTGGAATTTTGGCCTAATTTTTATCCAAAAGCTCAAATCGGTAGCCCTTTGTCTTTTGGCTCAATTTTTCACCAATAATTTAATGGGGTTACCCTTTGCATTTTTGCTCAATATTTCACCAAAAACACAAAAGGGTACCCCTTTATATTTTGGCTCAAATTTCAACCAAAAATTCAAAGGATACAACTTTGCATTTTGGCTCATTTTTTTACCAAAAACTCAATGGCATATCCATTTCAATTTTGGATCAGTTTTTCACCAAAAACTCAAAAGGCTAGCCCTTTTTATTTTGACTCAATTTTTATCCAAAAGCACAAAGCGATACCACTCTGCATTTTGGCTCGATTTTTTACCAAAAATTTAAAATGGTAACCCTTTGTAATTTTGCTCAATATTTCACCAAAAACTCAAAGGGGTATCACTATGCATTTTGGCTAAAATTTTTACCAAAAACTCAAAGTGTACCACTTTACATTTTGGCTTATTTTTTCACCAAAAACTCAATGGGTTACCCCTTTGAATTTTTGGCTCAGTTTTTCACCAAAAACTCAAAAAGGTATATCTTTGTATTTTAGCTCAATTTTTGTGGAAAAACTCAAAAGGGTATCACTTTGCATTTTTGCATAATTTTTCACCAAAATCTCAAAGGGTACCCATTCGCATTTTGGCTCAAGTTTTCACCATAAACTCAAAGGGGCAACACTTTGCATTTTGGCTAAGTTTTTCACCAAAAATTCAAAGGTGTACCCCTTTGCATTTTTGCTAAGGTTTTCACCAAAAACTCAAAGGCATACCCCTCTTCATTTTTGCCCAGTTTTACACTAAAAACTCAAAGGAGTATCCCTATGAATTTTGGCTCAATTTTTCACCAAAAACTCAAAGGTGTACCACTTTGCATTTAAGGTCAACTTTTTACCAAAAAGTGGAAGGGGTATCCCTTAGAATTTTTGCTCAGTTTTACACCAAAAACTCGAAAAAGTACCCATTTGCTTTTTGTCTTAATTTTTCACCAAAAACTCAAAGGCGTACCCCTTTCAATTTTGGCTCTTTTTTATCCAACAACTAAAAGGGGTAGCGCTTTGCATTTTGGCAAAGCTTTTCACCAAAAACTTAATGGGGCACTCCTTTGCATTTTGGCTCAGTTTTTCACCAAAAAATTTAAAGGGTACCCCTTTGTATTTTAGCTCAATTTTTCAAAACAAAATCTAAGAGATTCTCCTTTGCATTTTGACTTAATTTTTCATCGAAAACTCAAAAGGATACCTTATTGAATTTTGGTTCAGTTTTTCACCAAAACTTGAAAGGGTACCCCTTTGGATTTTGGATCAATTTTTCACAAAAATCACAAAGGGTACCACTTTGCATTTTGGCTCATTTTTTCAGCAAAAACTCAAATGGGTAACCCTTGAAATTTTGGCCCAATTTTTATCCAAAAGCGCAAATCGGTAGCCCTTTGCATTTTGGCTCAGTTTTTCACCAAAAATTTAATAGGGTTACCCTTTGCATTTTTGCTTAATGTTTCACCAAAAACTCAAAAGGGTACCCCTTTACATTTTGGGTCAAATTTCAACCAAAAACTCAAAGGATACAACTTTACATTTTGTCTCATTTTTTTACCAAAAACTAAATGGGATATCCCTTTTAATTTTAGATCAATTTTTCACCAAAAACTCAAAAGGCTAGCCCTTTTTATTTTGGCTCAATTTTTATCCAAAAGCTCAAAGCAGTACCAATCTGAATTTTGGCTCAATTTTTCACCAAAAATTTAAAATGGTAACCCTTTGCATTTTTGCTCAATGTTTCACCAAAAACTCAAAGGGGTATCACTAGGCATTTTGTCTTAAATTTTCACCAAAAATTCAAAGTGTACCACTTTACATTTTGGCTTATTTTTTCACCAAAAACTCAAAGGGGTATATCTTTGTATTTTATCTCAGTTTTTGTGCAAAAACTCAAAAGGGTATCACTTTGTATTTTTTCGTAATTTTTCACCAAAATCTCAAAGGGTACCCCTTCGCATTTTGGCTCAAGTTTTCACCATAAACTCAGGGGCAACACTTTGCATTTTGGCTAAGTTTTTCACCAAAAATTCAAAGGTGTACCCCTTTGCATTTTTGCTATGCTTATCACAAAAAACTCAAAGGGGTACCCCTCTTCATTTTTGCCCAATTTTACACCAAAAACCCAATGGAGTATCCCTATAAATTTTGGCTTAATTTTTCACAAAAAACTCAAAGGTGTACCACTTTACATTTAAGGTCAACTTTTTACCAAAAAGTGAAAGGGGTATCCCTTCGAATTTTGGCTCAATTTTACACCAAAAACTCGAATAAGTACCTATTTGCTTTTTGGCTTAATTTTTCACCAAAAACTCAAAGGGGTACCCCTTTCAATTTTGGCTCAATTTTTAACAAAAAATTCAAAGGGGTACACTTTTGCATTTTGGCTCTTTTTTTATACAACAACTAAAAGGGGTAGCCCTTTGTATTTTGGCAAAGCTTTTCACCAAAAACTTAATGGGTCACCCCTTTTCATTTTGGCTAAGTTTTCACCAAAAAAATTAAGGGGTACCCCTTTATGTTTTAGCTCAATTTTTCAAAACAAAATCTATGAGATTCTCCTTTGCATTTCGACATAATTTTTAACCGAAAACTCAAAGCGATACCTAATTGAATTTTGGTTCAGTTTTTCACCAAAACTCAAAGGGTACCCCTTTGGTTTTTTCCTCAATTTAAAAAAAAAACTCAAAGGGCACCACTTTGCATTTTGGCTCATTTTTTTACCAAAAACTCAAATGGGTAACCCTTGGAATTTTGGCCCAATTTTTATCCAAAAGCTCAAATCGGTAGCCCTTTGCATTTTGGCTCAGTTTTTCACCAAAAAATTAATGGGGTTACCCTTTGCATTTTTGCTCAATATTTCACCAAAAACTCAAAAGGGTACCCCTTTACATTTTGGCTAAAATTTCAACCAAAAACTCAAAGGATACAACTTTGCATTTTAGCTCATTTTTTTACCAAAAACTCAATGGGATATCCATTTAAATTTTGGATCAGTTTTCCACCAAAAACTCAAAAGGCTAGCCCTTTTTATTTTGGCTCAATTTTTATCCAAAAGCTCAAAGCGATACCACACTGCATTTTTGCTCGATTTTTCACCAAAAATTTAAAATGGTAACCCTTTGCATTTTTGCTCAATATTTCACCAAAAACTTAAAGGGGTATCACTATGCATTTTTGCTAAAATTTTTACCAAAAACTCAAAGTGTACCACATTACATTTTGGCTTATTTTTTCACCAAAAACTCAATGGGTTACCTCATTGAATTTTTGGCTCAGTTTTTTACCAAAAACTCAAAGGGGTATATCTTTGTATTTTAGCTCAGTTTTTGTGGAAAAACTAAAAAGGGTATCACTTTGCATTTTTGCATAATTTTTCACCAAAATCTCAAAGGGTACCCCTTTGCATTTTGGCTCAAGTTTTCACCATAAAATTCAAAGGTGTACCCCTTTGCATTTTTACTAAGCTTTTCACCGAAAACTCAAAGGGGTACCCCTCTTCATTTTTGCCCAATTTTTCACAAAAATCTCAAAGGGTACCAGTTTGTATTTTGGCTCATTTTTTCACCAAAAACTCAAATGGGTAACCCTTGGAATTTTGGCCCAATTTTTATCCAAAAGCTCAAATCGGTAGCCCTTTTCATTTTGGCTCAGTTTTTCACCAAAAATTTAATGGGGTTACCCTTTGCATTTTTGCTCAATATTTCACCAAAAACACAAAAGGGTACCCTTTATATTTTGGCTCAAATTTCAACTAAAAACTCAAAGGATACAACTTTGCATTTTGGCTCATTTTTTTACCAAAAATTTAATGGGATATCCCTTTGAATTTTGGATCAGTTCTTCACCAAAAACTCAAAAGGCTAGCCCTTTTTATTTTGGCTCAAATTTTATCCAAAAGCTCAAATCGGTACCACTCTGCATTTTGGCTCGATTTTTCACCAAAATTTTAAAATGGTAACCCTTTGCATTTTTGCTCAATATTCACCAAAATCTCAAAGAGGTATCACTATGCATTTTGGCTAAAATTTTTACCAAAATCTCAAAGTGTACAACTTTACATTTTGGCTTATTTTTTCACCAAAAACTCAATGGATTACGCCTTTGAATTTTTGGCTCAGCTTTTTTACCAAAAACTTAAAGGAGTATCCTTATGAATTTGGCTTAGTATTTCACAAAAAACTCAAAGGGATATCCCACTGTATTTTGGTTCAGTTTTTTACCAAAGACTCAAAAGGGCACCTCTTTGAATTTTAGCTTAGTTTTTCGCAAAAATAAAAAAACTCAAAGAAATGCCCATTTTTATTTTGGTTAAACTTTTCACCAAAAAATCAAAAAGATAACCCTTTGAATTTTGTCTCAACATTTCACCAAAAGTTCAAAGGGGAACCCTTTTGCATTTTTGATCTATTTTTGTTCAAGAACTCAAATGGGTACCCCTTAGCATTTTGGCTCAGCTTTTTGCCAAAAACTTAATGGGGTACCCCTTTATATTTTTGCTCAATTTTTCACCAAAAACTTAAAAGGGTACCCAGTTGCATTTTGGCTTAATTCTTTAAAAAAAAAATCTAAGGGATTCACCTTTGCATTTTGACTTAATTTTTCATCAAAAACTCAAAGGGGTACCCTATTGCATTTTGGTTCAGTTTTTCGCCAAAACTCAAAGGGGTTCTCTTTTGAATTTTAGTTCAGTTTTTCACCAAAAACTCAAAGGGGTACCACTATGAATTTTGGCTCAGTTTTTCAACAAAAACTCAATGTGGCACCACTTTGCGTGCATTTTTGCTCAGTTTTTATCTAGAAACTCAAAGGGGTACCTCTTTGCATTTTGACTCAGTTTTTCATCAAAAACTCAAAAGGGTGCCTCTTTTCATTTTCGCTCAGTTTTTATGCAAAAGATCAAATCGGTACCCCTTTGCATTTTTGCTCTGTTTTTCACCGAAAAATTAAAAGGGTAACCCTTTGCATTTTTGCTAAATATTTTCCCAAAAACACAAAGGGTTATCCATTTGCATTTTGGCTTAAATTTTCACTAAAAACTCAAAGGGTATCACTTTACATTTTGGCTTATTTTTTCACCAAATACTCAAAGGGGTACCCACTTTGAATTTTGGCTAATATTTTCACCAAAAACTCAAAGGGGTATATCTTTGCATGTTTGCTCAGTTTTTATGCAAAAATTCAAAAGGGAAACACTTTGCATTTTTGCTCCATGTTTCACCAAAATCTCAAAGGGTACCCCTGTGCATTTTGGCTCAATTTTTCACAATAAACTCAAAGGGACACCCCTTTGCATTTTCGCAGAGTTTTTCACCAAAAATTCAAAGTCGTTGTCCTTTGCATTTTTACTGAGATATACCTCCGCATTTTTGCTAAGTTTTTACCAAAAATGCAAAGGAGTACCCTTATGAATTTTGACTCAATTTTGACCAAAAACTCAAAGGTATACCAAAAACTTAAGTTCAATTTTTTAAGTTCAATTTTTTACCAAAAACTCAAAGGGGTACTGTAAGGGCCCAAATTAGGCCTTAGTAAAATTCAAGGACATAATTCCAATTATTAATGTTTAATCAAGCTTAATTAGATGAATTATTATAAGCTTATATATTGAAGGATAAACTAGTTGTTTATATCTATGTGTAATTGAAATAATATTTTTACTTCAAGGATTAATTGGGATATAAGTGTTATTAAGTTATATATAATTATGCGATAAATGTGTAAATTATATGGTATGAATTTTATAAAGTCATAATTAAATTATTATAGTTGGTTTAATAACATTCAATGGTGTAATTGAAGTACAAGTATTAGTTTAGGGCTCAATTTGTAAATTCAGCATCTTAAAGGTCAAAGGTGAATAAATGAATAATTGAGAGGTTAATTTAAGAGAAAGAATAAGTGATTAGGTTGATTTATGACATGCAAAAAGGTGTGGGTTGATTAAAGGACATGCATTTTGTTGAGGGATCAAGAAGGGAATTTTCCTAACTATTATATAAAGTCTTTTGCTAGTGGAATGAAAAAAAAAACTCATTAGAGATGGTGGTGAACGAAATTTTAGAGAGAGAGTTACAGCAATTTCCTTTTCTTCTTCTTATTTCTTAAAGCCATAGATGAATTCTCAAGGTCTTATTGAAGAGGAAATATTGCATGTTGTTCAATCTAGATCATTAGTATAACTTTAAGGTAATATCCTAACTTGATAGTTCATCTCTTCATCTTCATCTCTTTCTTAATTTGATTGATGATGGAAGATTGTTATTGAATGTATGAAATAATCTATAAGGAGAGAGAAAAGGTGGAAGAAACAAGGAAAAAGGGCTTGCAAGGGGTTGAAGACAAAGAAATTTTCAGCTAAGGTATGGGAATGTAGGTTGTTCATATTGCATGTTGAATTGCTTGCTGAATTTGGATATAATTTACAGAATTTGAAGTTACGTTTTTCTGGATTTTTATGTTTTGAGGTTGAAGAACAGATTGCCCTCTTCACGAGTCGTGAAGTCCTTCACGAGTCGTGAACTATTGTCCGACTCGTGAATCCCTTCACGAGTCATGAAATTCTGCCCTTTTTCACCACTCGTGAGCCCCTTCACGAGTAGTGAAATGCTGCCCTTTTTCTCTACTCGTGAGCCCCTTCACGAGTCGTGAAATGTTGCCCTTTTACTTCACTCGTGAGCCTCTTCACGAGTAGAACGTTTCTTCACGACTGATTGACCTATCTGGATTGTTTTACTCATAAGTTGAGCTATAGAACAGCAAATTGAGTGATTCTTTTTGCGTTGGAAACTAGACTTCTATACCTATATTTCATATGAAGAAACCTAAACTTAAATCTGTCTCTAAGTATATGGAATTTAGGGTTGAATTCGGACTAGTTTCCTAAACTGCTCACAGAAACAGAATTTACTATTATGTGCATATTGTTGCTACACTTGATAATATGATTTCTTTAATAAATTGAGAGAGATATTTGTTTATGTGACAGTAAAGTTAATTGGTTAAAGCATGTAATATGGCTATCCATGAAGGATTTATATGAATACATATGCATTCAATTGTGTATATCAATAAAGACTATTGATGAAATATCTAACCTATACATGTAATTAGTTTTGTGCATGATTGTCATATGCCAAATTGATATATATATATATATATAAAAATATACACATGTAATCCTATGACATGAAAGAGCACGTTTTGACATGTATCTATGCTATGAAATAAGGATTGCGATAGTATGACCTTGGCATGTGTATATGCCCTTATGGAAACATGTTGACATTCTGTATAGCACATGATTTTAATGATGATAAAGATATATATTTATATATTGGTAAATATGCTTATATGAATAAGTCTACTATATGTGAATGTACCCACAGGTATGTACATCTATGATTATGTACATGAATGTATGAGCATGTAAATGCCCTATGAGATAGAAGATATTTTAGCATGACTATGAACATGTGAGATGCTTAATGTGAATATGATCAAACTTATGTACATGGTTGTTGTGTGCAATTATGCTTACATGTACATATTATTTAATGATGGAGTAAATGTTAACTTTACTTGTAGAAAGAAGTAATTTGAATTGTAGATTATATATGAACATATAAATATACAATACGATCTTACATGATTAGGATTGAATGGTGAAAGATGTTTTAGAGCGATGATTCAAAGAATATGTGTAAAGTGAAATGTATGAATATGGTTTCACTTAATTGAAATGATATGATTAAGCATATGTGTTGTCACATGTAAGCATGCTGAAATACAGATCTACAGTGCTAAAACTCCATTATAGAAATTTTATTAAAGCATATAATGACATTGATATATGAGACCATGTATACAAAAATGTATGCATTAGAGAAGGAGTATATTGTCATCTGACTATTATATACGAAAAGTGTATAAATTGTTTTTGAATTGTGCATATATGTATATGTACTAAAGAATATAGATATTTTTACATGCTTATGTACGGTTACAAATGGCCTTATATAAGTATAGTCTTGACATACAGAATAGTCGCATGATTTAATAGAATTACAAGAACAGAACAGTATTACCCAACAGTGAAATGTTCACAGGTTTACAGAAAGTTACACATAAGCGCTCTTATGAGTATATTGTTCATAGTAATAGAAGAGTATACATGTGCATATAAGAATATGAATGTATAAAGAAAAGATAAAGTAAATAGATCTTTTTGCCTGCGTTGAGTCTAGGAAGTGGATAGATAGGCATGCCTATAAGGATATCTTGCAGCTGCAAAAACAAACCTGTACCTTCCGGTACCATCGTTCAACCCCGTTTGGGTTGCAGTTCACCCCGTTTGGGTGACTAAACAACTTGTGCCTTCGGGTACCATCGATCAACCCCGTTTGGGTTGCAGTTCACCCTGTTTGGGTGAATAAATAACTTGTGCCTTCGGGTACCATCGATCAACCCCGTTTGGGTTGCAGTTCACCCCGTTTGGGTGAATAAATAACTTGTGCCTTCGGGTACCATCGATCAACCCCGTTTGGGTTGCAGTTCATCCCGTTTGGGTGACTAAACAAACTCGTACCTTCGGGTACCATCGTTCAACCCGTTATCCACCTCTTTAGAATAGTGCAGGCCTTATACCAAAGCTAAGAATAGTTTGATGTTTAATTTAAAGCTTTATGAAGCATAACAATTCATTAATCGATTTCATAATCTAATTTATATGTGAAATTCCTTTTCAGCACATATGGAAATTATGATATTTAAAGATGTTGCAATATACACTTATGCATGATTATCGCATATAGAAATAGTACATACAGAGTTATATAAATGAACTAGTGCATCACTAATATCTAAGTATGAACTATATTAGAGATAGTATGTTTTCTATAGCAAATGAATATAAGAGTTTATGAATAGGTATTCATGTTGGTGATTGCTTTTCAAATTAATACAGTTGAGTTATATGTTTTCCCTATATTTACTCGTTCTTGCTCTTTATTGAGAATTGATGTATATTGTCTTGTGCACACACATAAAGTGTTTACAGATTTACAAATGATAAAGTTCACATGATAATGGCATTTGAGATAGAAGCAAGCTAGAAATTCTATGTATGCATTGGTACAATAAGTATACAAACATAATTCTTGATAAATGATAAACTTTCATAGTACTAATGCTTGTTTTACTTACGAATATGCATAGGTCCTTGTGGATCATAAGTTTATATGTGAATATATATGTATACATGTATTCCTAGCATATGTTAAAGTATGTAATAAATGGAAGGAATGACTGAGTATAAACAGTGATATAACAACCAATGAATGAATCGCAAGATTAAAGGACAAATATGCTTACATGGTTAAATGTGGTGTATATTAAGCGTCAATGCCGAATTTACTATCATTAAATCATTCGGTTATCATATGTGGACTCTTGTCTGTATTTTCTTATATTGAGTATAAGTTATACTTTATAGTACATGATGTATGCTTATTGGTGACTACTGTGAGTAGTCGTTTATCATGATTTAGTATTCCCCACTAAGCTTTATAGCTTAGCACGGATTTTTGTTTATCCGTGTAGGTTGTGAGAACAGGGCTTTCTTCCAGGACTGATATCTACAGCAGGTTGGCCAACACAAGTCTTAGAAGATTAATAATAGAGTCTTCTTTTTGTCTTTATGCTTTGTAGTTGTGGAAACTCTAAATATGTTGGAAATTTTGTATTTACTACAGATGCTTTGTATATGTAATATTTTATGTTAGCGAGATGCACCTATAAGTGAAGTTTCTAATAGTTAACTTTTGGATATCTATTTAGTAGATTATCAGATGAAATGTTATGATAAGCATGCTTAATTAACATTAATCAAAGTGTTATAGCTAAGTACAGGGTAAGGGTTACAGGTAACTCCTTTGAATTTTGGCTCAGTTTTTCACCAAAAATTCAAAGAAGTACCCGTTTTCTTTTTGGCTCAAATTTTCACCAAAAACTCAAAGGGGTACCATTTTCAATTTTGGCACAATTTTTCACCAAAAATTCAAAGGGGTACCACTTTGCTTGCATTTTGGCTTAATTTTTTACCATAAACTTAATGTGGAACAACTTTGCATTTTGCCTCAATTTTTCACCAACAATTAAAAGGGGTACCCCTTTGCATTTTTGCTTAGTTTTTCCCCAAAAACTCAAAGTGGTACCCCTTTATATTTTTGCTCAGTTTTTCTCCAAAAACTCAAAGCGGTATCCCTTTACATTTTTGCTCAGTTTTTCACCAAAAACTCAAATGAGTATCCTTATGAATTTTGGCTCAGTATTTCACCAAAAACTCAAAAGGGTACCACTTTGTATTTTAGTTCAGTATTTTACCAAAAATACAAAGGAGCACCCATTTGAATTTTAGCATAGTTTTTCACTGAAAAACTCAAATGAGTACCCATTTACATTTGGCTCAACTTTTCACAAAAAATTCAAAGGGGCAGCCTTTTGCCTTTTCACTATTTTTTATTCAAGTATTCAAAGGGGTACCCCTTTGCATTTTGGCATTTATTTTATTCAAGAACTAAAAGGGGTACCCCTTTGCATTATGGTTCAGCTTCTCGCCAAAAACTTAATTGGGTACCCCTTTGCATTTTGACTCAATTTTTCAAAAAAAAATTTAAGGGATTCTCTTTTGCATTTTTACTTAAGTTTTCATCAAAAACTCAAAGGGGTACCCTATTGCATTTTGTTTTAGTATTTCACCAAAATTCAAAGGAGTACCACTTTGTATTTTAGCTCAGTTTTTCACGAAAAACTCAAAGGGTTACGCCGTTGAATTTTGGCTCAGTTTATCCAAAAACTCAAAGGGATACCGCTTTGCATTTTATCTCAGTTTTTTCAACACAAACTCAAAGGTGTACCTCTTTGCATTTTGACTCAGTTTTTCACCAAAAAATCAAAGGTATACCGCTACGCATTTTGACTTATTTTTTATCCAAAAACTCAAAGGGGTATCCCCTTCAATGTTGGCTTAGTTTTCGCCAAAAACTCAAAGGGGCAACCCTTTGAATTTTGGCTCAGTTTTCATCAAAAGCTCAAAGGGGCACAAATTTGCATTTTGGCTCAGTTTTTATCCATAATTTCAAAGCTATACCTCTTTACATTTTGGCTCAATTTTTCACCAAAATTTAAATTGGTAACCCTTTGCATTTTTGCTCAATATTTAACAAAAAATTCAAATGGGTACCCATTTGTATTTTGGCTCATTTTCTCACCAAATTCCTTTGAGTTTTTCGCTTAGTTTTTCACTAAAAACACAATCGAATACAACTTTGCATTTTTGTTCAGTTTTTATCAAAAAACTCAAAGGGATACCACTATGCATTTTGTCTCATTTTTTCACCCAAAACTCAAAGATTACCACTTTGCATTTTGGCATAATTTTTCACCATAAACTTAAGGGGGTACAACCTTTGCATTGTACCTTAGTTTTTCACCAAAAACTCAAAAGGGCACCCCTTTATATTATTATTCAATGTTTTACCAAAAACTCAAACGGGAACCCGTTTGCATTTCCGCTCAATTTTGCACAAAAAACTCAAAGGAGTACCCCTATGAAATTTGGCTTAGTTTTTTCCCAAAAACTCAAAAGGGTACCCTTATATATTTTGGTTCAGTTTTTTACCAAAAACTCAAAGGGGTACTCCTTCGAATTTTGGCTCAATTTTTTACCAAAAACTAAAAGAAATACCAATTTGCATTTTGGCTCAATTTTTCACCAAAAACTAAAAAGGACACCCCTTTCAATTTAGGCTCACATTTTCACCAAAATTTCAAAGGGAAACCCTTTTGCATTTTGGCTAGTTTTTATGCAAAACTTCAAAGGAGTATCCCTTTCCATTTTGGCTTAATTTTTCATCAAAAACTTAATGGGTCACCATTTGCATTTTGGCTCAATTTTTCACCAAAAACATGAAGGGGTACCCCTTTCCATTTTGGCTCAATTTAAAAAAAAATCTAAGGGATTCTCCTTTGCATTTTGACTTAATTTTTCACCAAAAACTCAAAGAGGTGCCCTATTGAATTGTGGTTCAGTTTTTCACCAAAAACTCAAAGGGGTACCACTTTAAATTTTGGCACAGTTTTTCACCAAACACTCAATGTGTTACCACTTTGCATTTTTATGCAGTTTTTATCCAAAAACTCAATAGAGTATCCTTATGAATTTTGGCTCAATTTTTTACCAAAAACTCAAAGGGGTACCCCTTTATATTTTGGTTCAATTTTTTTATCAAAAACGCAAAGGGGTACCCCTTTCAATTTTAGGTTAGTTTTTCACAAAAGTACCCATTTGCATTTTTGCTCAAATTTTCACCGAAAAGTCAGAGGGGTAACCCTTGGAATTTCGGCTCAATTTTTTACAAAAATTTCAAAGGGGTACCCATTTGCATTTTGTCTCTTTTTTTATTCAAGAGCTCAAAGGGGTACGACTTTGCATTTTGGCTCAGCTTTTTGCCAAAGACTTAATGAGGTGCTCATTTGCATTTTGGCTCAATTTTTTACCAAAAAGTTAAAGGGGTACCACTTTGCATTTTGGCTCAATTTTTCAAAAGAAAAATCTAACGGATTCTCCTTTACATTTTGACTTAATATTTTACCAAAAACTCAAAGGGGTACACTATTGTATTTTGGTTTAGATTGTCCCAAAAGTCAAAGGGGTACCCCTTTGCATTTTAGCTTAGTTTTTCACCAAAAGCACAAAGGGCTAACACTTTGAATTTTGGCCCGGTTTTTCACCAAAAGCTCAATGTGGTACCAATTTTCAGTTTTGCTCAGTTTTTATCCAAAAACATAAAGGGGTACCTCTGTGAATTTTGACTCATTTTTTAACCAAAAACTCTTAGGGGTACCCTTTTTAATTTTGGATCAGTTTTTCACCAAAATTTCAAAAGAGTACCCCTTCTCATTTTGGCTTAGTTTTTATCCAAAAGCTCAAAGCGGTACACCTTTGCATTTTGGCTTGGTTTTTCACCAAAAATTTAAAAAATAAATCTTTGCATTTTTGCTAAATATTTCACCAAAAATTCAAAAGGGTATCCTTTTACATTTTGGCTCAACTTTTCACTAAAAACTTAATGGGTGCCTTTTTACATTTTGGCCTATTTTTTCACCAAAAACTCAAAGGGGCACCCATTTGAATTTTGGCAAATCTTTACACCAAAAACTCAAAGGGGTATATATTTGAATATTTGTTCAGTTTTTATGCAAAAACTCAAAGGGATACCACTTAGCATTTTGGCTCAATTTTTCACCAAAATCTCAAAGGGTACCTCTTTGCATATTGGCTCAATTTTTCACCATAAACTCAAAGGGGCACCCCTTTGCATTTTGGCTGAGTTTTTCACCAAAAATTCAAAGGTGTATCCCTTTGCATTTTTGCTCAGTTTTTTACCAAAAACATAAAGGGATACCCTCTTTGCATTTTGGCTGAGTTTTTCACCAAAAATTCAAAGGTGTACCCCTTTGCATTTTTGCTATGTTTTTCACCAAAAACTCAATAGGGTACCCCTCTGCATTTTTGCTTAGTTTTTCACCAAAAACTTAAAGGGATACCCTCTTTGCATTTTGGCTTAATTTTTTACCAAACACTCAAAGGGTTTCTTCTTTGCATTTTGGCTCTAATTTTCACAAAAAAAAACTCAATGGCATACCGTATTGCATTTTCTTTCAGTTTTTCACTAAAAACTCAATGGGATGCCCTATTGCATTTCATTCAAGTTTTCACCAAAAATACAAAGGGTTATCCCTTTGCATTTTGGCTCAACTTTTCGCAAAAATACTCAAAGGGGTGCCCCTTTGAATTTTTGCTCAGTTTATCCAAAAATACAACGGGGTACCACTTAGTATTTTATCTCAGTTTTTTCACCAAAAACTCAAAGGGGTACCCCTTTGCATTTCGACTAAATCTTTCACCAAAAACTCAAAAGTTTACCTCTTTGCATTTTAACTCATTTTTAAAACTCAAAAGGGTACCCCTTTGAATTTTGGCTTAGTTTTTGCCAAAAACTCAAAGGGGCACCCCTTTGCATTTTGGCTCAGTTTTTATCCAAAAGCTCAAAGCAATACCCATTTGCATTTTGGCTGAGTTTTTCACCAAAAATTTAAATTGCTAACCCTTTGCATTTTTGCTCAATATTTCACCGAAAATTCAAATGGGTACCCCTTTGCATTTTGGCTTATTTTCTCACAGAAGAATAAAAGAGGTATCCCTTTGAATTTTGGCTCAGTTTTTCACCAAAAACTTAAAGGAATACAACTTTGTATTTTTGTTCAGGTTTTTATCCAAAAACTAAAAGGGGTACCACTTTAAATTTTGGCTATTTTTTCACCTAAAACAAAAAGATTACCACTTTGCATTTTGGCATAATTTTACACTGTAAACTTAAGGGAGTACCACCTTAGCATTTTGCCTTAGATTTTCAACGAATGCTCAAAGGGGTACCCCTTTACATTTTTGCTCAGTTTTTCACCAAAAACTCAAAGGGGTACCCATTTGCATTTCTGCTCAGTTTTTCACAAAAAAACTCAAATGAGTACCCCTATGAAATTTGGCTCAGTTTTTTACCAAAAACTCAAGGCATACCCATATGTATTTTGGTTCATTTTTTAACCAAAAACTCAAAGGGGTACCCCCTTGAATTTTGGCTTGATTTTTCACAAAAAAAAAACTCAAAGAAGTACCCATTTGCATTTTGGCTCAATTTTTCACCATAAATTCAAAGGGGTACCCCTTTCAATTTTGCTCACTTTTTCACCAAAAATTCAAAGGGGCGCCCTTTTGCATTTTAGCTCTTTTTTTATCCAAAAACTCAAATGGGTACACATTTGCATTTTGACTTAGTTTTTCATCAAAAACTTAATGGGTCACCCCTTTGCATTTTGGCTTAGTTTTTCACCAAAAACATAAAGGAGTATCCCTTTGCTTTTTGGCTTAATTTAAAAAAAAATCTAAGGGTTTCTTCTTTGTATTTTGACTTAATTTTTCACCAAAAACTCAAAGGGTTATCCTATTTTATTTTGGTTCAGTTTTTCACCAAAACTCAAAGGGGTATCACTTTGCATTTTGGTTTAGTTTTTCACAAAAACTCAAAGGGGTAACAATTTGAATTTTGTCTCAGTTTTTCACCAAAAACTAAATGTGGTACCACTTTGCATTTTTGCACAGTTTTTATCCAAAAAATCAATGAATTATCCTTATGAATTTAGGATCAGTTTTTCACCAAAAACTCAAAGGGGTACCCCTTTATGTTTTTGTTCATTTTTTTACTAAAAATACAAAGGGGCACCTCTTTGAATTTTAGGTTATTTTTTCATAAAAAACTCACAAAATTACCTATTTGAAATTTGGCTTAAATTTTCACCAAAAATTCAAAGGGGTAACCCTTGGAATTTTTGCTCAATTTTTCACCAAAATTTCAAAGGGGTACCCTTTTAAATTTTGACTCTTTTTTTATTAAAGAACTCAAAGGGGTACCACTTTGCATTTTTGCTCAATTTTTTGCCTAAGACTTAATAGGGTGCCCTTTGCATTGTGGCTCAATCTTTCACCAAAAACTTAAAAGGGTACCCCTTTGCATTTTGGCTCAATTTTCAAAAAAAAAATATAAAGGATTCCCCTTTGCATTTTGACTTATTTTTTACAAAAAAAAAAAATCAAAGGGGTAGATTATTGCATTTTGGTTTAGTTTTTCACCAAAACTCAAAGGGGTACCCCTTTGTATTTTGGTTCAGTTTTTCACTAAAAGCTCAAAGGGGTACCACTTTAAATTTTGGCCCAGTTTTTCGCCAAAAGCTCAATGTGGTACCACCTCACATTTTTTCTCAATTTCTATCTAAAAATGCAAAGGGGTACCTCTTTGTTTCTTAACTCATTTTTTAACCAAAAACTCGAAGGGGTACCCCTTTAAATTTTGGATCAGTTTTTCACCAAAAATTCAAAAGGGCACCCCTTTTCATTTTGGCTCAGTTTTTATCCAAAAGCTCAAACCGATACACCTTTGCCTTTTGGCTTGGTTTTTCACCAAAAATTTAAAAAGGTAACCCTTTGCATTTTTGCTCAATATTTTACCAAAAATTCAAAGGGGTATCCCTTTACATTTTGGCTCAAATTTTCGCTAAAAACTCAAAGGGTACACTTTACATTATGGCTTAATTTTTAACCAAAAACATAAATGGGCACCCCTTTGAATTTTTGCTAATTTTTTCTCCAAAAAGTAAGGCGTATATCTTTGTATTTTTCCTCAGTTTTTATGCAAAAACTCAAAGGGGTACCACTTTGCAATTTGGCTCAATTTTTCACCAAAATATCAAAGGGTACCCTCTTTAATTTTGGCTCAATTTTTCACCATAAACTCAAAGGGGCAACCCTTCTCATTTTGGCTGAGTTTTTTACCAAAAGTTCAAAGGTGTATCGCTTTGCATTTTTGCTAAGTTTTTCACCAAAAACTCAACGGGATACCCCATTACATTTTTGCTCAATTTTTCACCAAAAACTCAAAGGAGAATTCCTATGCATTTAAGTTCAATTTTTTACCAAAAATTCAAAGGGGTATGCCTTTAAATTTTGGCTCAGTTTTTCACCAAAAACTCAAAGAAGTAACCATTTGCTTTTTGGCTCAATTTTTCACCAAAAACTCAAAGGGGTATCCCTTTCAATTTTCGCACAATTTTTCACCAAAAATTCAAAGGGGTACCCTTTTGAATTTCAACTCTTTTTTATCCAAAAACTCAAAGAGATAACCTTTTGCATTTTGGCTCTGTTTTTCACCAAAAACTTATCGAGGCACCCCTTTGCCTTTTGGCTCAATTTTTCACCAAAAACTCAAAGAAGTTCACCTTTGTATTTTGACTAAATTTTTCACATAAAAACTCAATGGGAAACCCTATTGCATTTTCAATCATTTTTTCAACAAAAACTCAAAGGGATATACTATTGCAATTTCCTTCAGTTTTTCACCAAAAACTCAAAGGAGTATCCCTATGAATTTTGGCTCAAATTTTCACCAAAAACTCAAAGGTGTACCACTTTGCATTTAAGGTCAACTTTTTACCAAAAACTGAAAGGGGTAACCCTTCGAATTTTGGCTCTGTTTTACACCAAAAACTCGAAGAAGTACCCATTTGCTTTTTGGCTTAATTTTTCACCAAAAACTCAAAGGGGTACCCTTTTCAATTTTCGCTCAATTTTTCAGCAAAAATTCAAAGGGGAACACTTTTGCATTTTGGCTCTTTTTTATCCAACAACTAAAAGGGGTAGCCCTTTGCATTTTGGCAAAGCTTTTCACCAAAAACTTAATGGGTCATCCCTTTGAATTTTGGTTCAGTTTTACACCAAAAATTTAAGGTGTACCCCTTTGTATTTTAGCTCAATTTTTCAAAAAAAAAATCTAAGAGATTGTCCTTTGCATTTTGACTTAAATTTTCACCGAAAACTCAAAGGGATACCTTATTGAATTTTCGTTCAATTTTTCACCAAAACTCAAAAGGGTACCCCTTTGGATTTTGGCTCAATTTTTCACAAAAATCTCAAAGGGTACCACTTTGCATTTTGGCTCATTTTTTTACCAAAAACTCAAAGAGGTAACCCTTGGAATTTTTGCCTAATTTTTATCCAAAAGCTCAAATCGGTAGCCCTTTGCATTTTGGCTCAGTTTTTAACCAAAAATTTAATGGGGTTACCCTTTGCATTTTTGCTCAATATTTCACCTAAAACTCAAAAGGGTACCCCTTTACATTTTGGCTCAAATTTCAACCAAAAACTCAAAGGATACAACTTTGCATTTTGGTTCATTTTTTTACCAAAAACTCAACGGGATATCCCTTTGAATTTTGGATCAATTTTTTTCCAAAAACTCAAAAGGCTAGCCCTTTTTATTTTGGCTCAATTTTTATCCAAAAGCTCTAAGCAGTATCACTCTGCATTTTAGCTCGATTTTTCACCAAAAATTTAAAATGGTAACCCTTTGTATTTTTGCCAAATATTTCACCAAAAACTCATAGGGATTTCACTATGCATTTTGGCTAAAATTTTCACCAAAAACTCAAAGTGTACCACTTTACATTTTGGCTTATTTTTTCACCAAAAACTCTATGGGTTACCCCTTTGAATTTTTTGCCAAGTTTTTTACCAAAAACTCAAAGGGGTATATCTTTATATTTTAGCTTAGTTTTTGTGCAAGAACTCAAAAGGGTATCACTTTACATTTTTGCATAATTTTTCATCAAAATCTCAAAGGGTACCCCTTCGCATTTTGGCTCAAGTTTTCACCATAAACTCAAAGGGGCAACACTTTGCAATTTTGCTAAGTTTTTCACCAAAAATTCAAAGGTGTACCCCTTTGCATTTTTGCTAAGCTTTTCACCAAAAACTCAAAGGGGTACCCCTCTTCATTTTTTGCCCAGTTTTACACCAAAAACTCAAAGGAGTATCCCTATGAATTTTGGCTCAATTCTTTACCAAAAACTCAAAGGTTTACCACTTTGCATTTAAGGTCAACTTTTTACCAAAAACTGAAAGGGGTATCCCTTCGAATTTTAGCTCAGTTTTACACCAAAAACTCGAAGAAGTACCCATTTTCTTTTTGGCTTAATTTTTCACCAAAAACTCAAAGGGATACACCTTTCAATTTTGGCTCAATGTTTTACCAAAAATTCAAAGGGGTAAACTATTCCATTTTGGCTCTATTTTTATCGAACAACTAAAAGTGATAGCCCTTTGCATTTTGGCAAAGCTTTTCACCAAAAACATAATGGGTCACCCCTTTGCATTTTGGCTCAATTTTTCACCAAAAATTTAAGGGGAATCCCTTTGTATTTTAGCTCAAATTTTCCAAACAAAATCTAAGAGATTCTCCTTTACATTTTGACTTAATTTTTCATCGAAAACTCAAAGGGATACCTTATTGAATTTTGGTTCAGTTTTTCACCAAAACTCAAAAGGGTACCCCTTTTGATTTTGGCTCAATTTTTAACAAAAATCTCAAAGAGTACCACTTTGCATTTTAGCTCAATTTTTCAAAAAAAAATCTAAGAGATCCTCCTTTGCATTTTGACTTAAATTTTCACCGAAAACTCAAAGGGATACCTTATTCAATTTTGGTTCAGTTTTTTACCAAAACTCAAAAGGGTACCCATTTGAATTTTGGCTCAGTTTTTCACAAAAAATCTCAAAGGGTACCACTTTGCATTTTGGCACATATTTTCACCAAAAACTCAAAGAAGTAACCCTTGGAATTTTTGCCTAATTTTTATCCAAAAGCTCAAATCGGTAGCCCTTTGCATTTTGGCTCAGTTTTTCACCAAATATTTAATGGGGTTACCCTTTGAATTTTTGCTCAATATTTCACCAAAAACTCAAAAGGTATCCCTTTACATTTTGGCTCAAATTTCAACCAAAAACTCAAATGATACAACTTTTCATTTTGGCTCATTTTTTAACCAAAAATTCAATGGGATATCCCTTTGAATTTTGGATCAATTTTTCACCAAAAACTCAAAAGGCTAGCCCTTTTTATTTTGGCTCAATTTTTATCCAAAAGCTCAAAGCAGTACCACTCTGCATTTTAGCTCGATTTTTAATCAAAAATTTAAAATGGCAACCCTTTGCATTTTTGCCAAATATTTCACCAAAAACTCAAAGGGGTATCACTATGCATTTTGGCTAAAATTTTCACCAAAAACTCAAAGTGTACCACTTTACATTTTGGCTTATTTTTTCACCAAAAACTCAATGGGTTACCCCTTTGATTTTGGCTAAGTTTTTTGCCAAAAACTCAAATGGTTATATCTTTATATTTTAGCTTAGTTTTTGTGCAAAAACTCAAAAGGGTATCACTTTGCATTTTTGCGTAATTTTTCACCAAAATCTCAAAGGGTAACCCTTCGCATTATGGCTCAAGTTTTCACCATAAACTCAAAGGGGCAAAACTTTGCATTTTTGCTAAGTTTTTCACCAAAAATTCAAAGGTGGACCCCTTTGCATTTTTGCTAAGATTTTCACCAAAAACTCAAAGGGGTACCCCTCTTCATTTTTGCCCAGTTTTACACCAAAAACTCAAAGGAGTATCCCTATGAATTTTGGCTCAATTTTTTACCAAAAACTCAAAGGTGTACCACTTTGCATTTAAGGTCAACTTTTTACCAAAAACTGAAAGGGGTATCCCATCGAATTTTAGCTCATTTTTACACAAAAAACTCGAAGAAGTACCCATTTGCTTTTTGGCTTAATTTTTCACCAAAAACTCAAAGGGGTACCGCTTTCAATTTTGGCTCAATGTTTCACCAAAAATTCAAAGGGGTAAACTATTGCATTTTGGCTCTTTTTTTATCGAACAACTAAAATGGGTAGCCCTTTGCATTTTAGCAAAGCTTTTCACCAAAAACTTAATGGGTCACCCCTTTGCATTTTGGCTCAGTTTTTCACCAAAAATTTAAGTGGAATCCCTTTGTATTTTAGCTCAATTTTTCGAAACAAAATCTAAGAGATTCTCCTTTGTAATTTGACTTAATTTTTCAACGAAAACTCAAAGGGATACCTTATTGAATTTTAGTTCAGTTTTTCATCGAAACTCAAAAGGGTACCCCTTTGGATTTTGGATCAATTTTTCAGAAAAATCTCAAAGGGTACCACTTTGCATTTTGACTCATTTTTTCACCAAAAACTCTAAGGGGTAACCCTTGGAATTTTTGCCCAATTTTTATCCAAAAGCTCAAATCGGTAGCCCTTTGTATTTTGGCTCAGTTTTTCACCAAAAATTTAATGGGGTTACCCTTTGCATTTTTTCTCAATATTTCGCCAAAAATTCAAAAGGGTACCCCTTTGCATTTTGGCTCAAATTTCAACCAAAAATTCAAAAGATACAACTTTGCATTTTGGCTCATTTTTTTACCAAAAACTCAATGGCATATCCCTTTGAATTTTGGATCAGTTTTTCACCAAAAACTCAAAAGGCTAGCCCTTTTTATTTTGGCTCCATTTTTTTATCCAAAAGCTCAAAGCGGTACCACTCTACATTTTGGCTCGATTTTTCACCAAAAATTTAAAATGGTAACCCTTTTCATTTTTTCTCAATATTTCACCAAAAACTCAAAGGGGTATCAGTATGCATTTTGACTAAAATTTTTACCAAAAACTCAAAGGGGTATATCTTTGTATTTTAGCTCAATTTTTGTGCAAAAACTCAAAAGGGTATCACTTTACATTTTTGCGTAATTTTTCACCAAAAATTCAAAAGGGTATCCCTTTGCATTTGGCTCAAATTTCAACAAAAACTCAAAGGATACAACTTCGCATTTGGCTCATTTTTTTACCAAAAACTAAAAGGGGTACCCCTTTGAATTTTGGCTTAGTTTTTCACCAAAAACTCAAAGGAGTACCACTTTGCATTTTTGTTCAATTTTTATCCAAAAACCCAAAGGAATACCACTATTTATCTTGGCTCAATTTTTCAACAAAAACTCAAAGAGTACCTCTTTGCATTTTTGCTTTATCTTTTACCATAAACTTAAAGGTGTACCACTTTGCATTTTGCCACAGTTTTTCACCAAAAATTCAAAGGTGTACCCCTTTGAATTTTTGCTCAATTATTTACCAAAAACTTAAAGGAGTATCCTTATGAATTTTGGCTCAGTATTTCACAAATAACTCAAAGGGGTATCCCATTTTATTGTGGTTCAGTTTTTTATAAAAAACTCAAAGGGGCACCTCTTTGAATTTTAGCTTAGTTTTTCACAAAAAAAAAAAACTCAAAGAAATGCCCATTTTCATTTTGGTTAAACTTTTCACCAAAAACTCGAAAGGATAACCCTTCGAATTTTGTCTCAACTTTTCACCAAAAGTTCAAAGGGGAATCCTTTTGCATTTTGGATCTATTTTTGTTCAAGAACTCAAATGGGTACCCTTTAGCATTTTGGCTCAGCTTTTTGCCAAAAACTTAATGGGGTACCCCTTTATATTTTTGCTCAATTTTTCACCAAAAACTTAAAGGGGTACCCAGTTGCATTTTGGCTCAATTTTTCAAAAAAAAAAAAGTCTAAGGGATTCACCTTTGCATTTTGACTTAATTTTTCATCAAAAACTCAAAGGGGTACCCTATTCCATTTTGGTTCAGTTTTTCGGGAAAACTCAAAGGGGTTCTCTTTTGTATTTTGGTTCAGTTTTTTCATAAAAAACTCAAAGGGGTACCACTATGAATTTTGGCTTCAATGTGGCACCACTTTGCATTTTTGCTCAGTTTTTAGCTAGAAACTCAAAGGGGTACCTCTTTGCATTTTGACTCAATTTTTCATCAAAAACTCAAAAGGGTGCCTCTTTTCATTTTCGCTCAATTTTTATGCAAAAGATCAAATCGGTACCCCTTCGCATTTCTGCTCTGTTTTTCACCGAAATATTGAAAGGGTAACCCTTTGCATTTTTGCTAAATATTTTCCCAAAAACGCAAAGGGTTATCCATTTACATTTTGGCTTAAATTTTCACCAATAACTCAAAGGGTATCACTTTACATTTTGGCTTATTTTTTCACCAAATACTCAAAGGTACCCACTTTGAATTTTGGCTAATATTTTCACCAAAAATTCAAAGGGGTATATCTTTGCATGTTTGCTCAATTTTTATGTAAAAATTCAAAAGGGAAACACTTTGCATTTTTGCTCAATGTTTCACCAAAATCTCAAAGGGTATCCCTGTGCATTTTGGCTCAATCTTTCACAATAAACTCAAAGGTGCACCACTTTGCATTTTTGCAGAGTTTTTCACCAAAAATTTAAAGTCGTACTCCTTTGCATTTTTACTAAGTTTTCACCAAAAACTCAAAGAGGTATACCTCCAAATTTTTGCTAAGTTTTTTACGAAAAACGCAAAGGAGTACCCTTATGAATTTTGACTCAATTTTGACCAAAAGCTCAAAGGTGTACCCCTTTGCATTTAAGTTCAATTTTTTACCAAAAACTCAAAGGGGTACCCACTTTGAATTTTAGCTCAGTTTTTCACCGAAAACTCAAAGAAGTACCCATTTCCTTTTTGGCTTAAATTTTCACCAAAAACTCAAAGGGGTACCCTTTTCAATTTTGGCTTAATTTTTCACCAAAAATTCAAAGGGAAACCACTTTGCATTTTTGCTCATTTTTTCACTAAAAACTCAAAGGGGCAGTCCTTGGCATTTTGGCTCAGTATTTATCCAAAAGCTCAAAGTGGCACCCCTTTATATTTTGGCTTAGTTTTTCACCAAAAATTTAAAGGGGTTACCCTTTGCATTTTTGCTCAATATTTTACAAAAAAATCAAAGGGGTATCCCTTTACATTTTGGCTCAAATTTCGACCAAAACCTCAAAGGGTACAACTTTGTATTTTGGCTATTTTTTTACCAAAAACTCAAAGGGGTACCCATTTGACTTTTTGCTCAGTTTTTCATCAAAAACTCAATGGGGTACCACTTTGCATTTTTTTTCAGTTTTTATCCAAAAACCCAAAGGGATACCACTTTGCATCTTGGCTCAATTTTTCACCAAAAACTCAAAGAGTACCTCCTTGCATTTGGCTTAATTTTTTACCATAAACTTAAAGTGGTACCACTTTACATTTTGCCTCAGTTTTTCACGAAAAATTAAAAGGGGTACCCCTTTGCATTTTTGCTCAGTTTTTCTCCAAAAACTCAAAGCGGTACCCCTTTACATTTTTGCTCAGTTTTTCACCAAAAACTCAAATGAGTATCCTTATGAATTTTGGCTCAGTATTTCACCAAAAACTCAAAAGGGTACTACTTTGTATTTTAGTTCAGTTTTTTACCAAAAATACAAAGGAGCACCCATTTGAATTTTAGCATAGTTTTTCACAGAAAAACTCAAAGGAGTACCCATTTACATTTGGCTCAACTTTTCACAAAAAATTCAAAGGGGTAGCCTTTTGCTTTTTGACTTTTTTTTATTCAAGTACTCAAGGGGGTACCCCTTTGCATTTTGGCTTTTATTTTATTCAAGAACTAAAAGGGATATCCCTTTGCATTATGGTTTAGCTTTTTGCCAAAAACTTAATTGGGTACCACTTTGCATTTTGATTCAATTTTTCAAAAAAAAATCTAAGGGATTCTCTTTTGCATTTTTACTCAATTTTTCACCAAAAACTTAAAGGGGTACCCTATTGCATTTTGTTTCAGTATTTCACGAAATTCAAAGTGGTACCACTTTGTATTTTGGCTCAGTTTTTTACCAAAAACTCAAAGGGTTACGCAGTTGAATTTTGGCTCAGTTTATCCAAAAACTCAAAGGGATACCGCTTTGTATTTTATCTCAGTTTTTCAACACAAACTCGAAGGTGTACCTCTTTGCATTTTGACTCAGTTTTTCACAAAAAACTCAAAGGTGTACCGCTACGTATTTTGACTCATTTTTTATCCAAAAACTCAAAGGGGTATCCCCTTGAATGTTGGCTTAGTTTTTGCCAAAAACTCAAAGGGGCACCCCTTTGAATTTTGGCTTAGTTTTCATCAAAAACTCAAAGGGGCACAAATTTGCATTTTGGCTCAGTTTTTATCTGAAATTTCAAAGCTATACCTCTTTACATTTTGGCTCAGTTTTTCACCAAAATTTAAATTGGTAACCCTTTGCATTTTTGCTCAATATTCAACAAAAAATTTAAATGGGTACCCATTTGTATTTTGGCTCATTTTCTCACCAAATCCCTTTGAGTTTTTTGCTATATTTTTCACCAAAAACACAATCGAATACAACTTTTCATTTTTTTCAGTTTTTATCAAAAAACTCAAAGGGATACCAATATGCATTTTATCTCATTTTTTCACCCAAAACTCAAAGATTACCACTTTGCATTTTGGCATATTTTTTCACCATAAACTTAAGGGGGTACCACCTTCGCATTTTACCTTAGTTTTTCACCAAAAGCTTAAAAGGGCACCCCTTTATATTTTTGTTCAGTTTTTTACCAAAAACTCAAACGGGAACCCGTTTGCATTTCTGCTTAATTTTGCACAAAAAACTCAAAGGAGTACCCTAATGAAATTTGGCTCAGTTTTTCCCTAAAAAATTAAAAGGGTACCCCTATATATTTTGGTTCAGTTTTTTACCAAAAACGCAAAGGGTTACCCCTTCGAATTTTTGCTTAATTTTTCACCAAAAACTCAAAGAAATACCGATTTGCATTTTGGCTCAATTTTTCACCCAAAACTAAAAGGGACGCTCCTTTCAATTTTGGCTCACATTTTCACCAAAAATTCAAAGGGAAACCCTTTTGCATTTTGGAAACTCAAAGGAGTACCCCTTTGCATTTTGGCTTAATTTTTCATCAAAAACTTAATGGGTCACTATTTGTATTTTGGCTCAGTTTTTCACCAAAAACATGAAGGGGTACCCCTTTGCACTTTGGCTCAATTTAAAAAAAAATCTAAGGGATTCTCCTTTGCATTTTGACTTAATTTTTCACCAAAAACTCAAAGAGGTGCCCTATTGAATTGTGGTTCAGTTTTTCACCAAAAACTCAAAGGGGTACCATTTTGAATTTTGGCTCAGTTTTTCACCACAAACTCAATGTGTTACCACTTTGCATTTTTACGCACTTTTTATCCAAAAACTCAATAGAGTATCCTTATGAATTTTTTCTCAGTTTTTTACCAAAAACTCAAAGGGGTACCCCTTTATATTTTGGTTCAATTTTTTATCAAAAACGCAAAGGGGTACCCCTTTGAATTTTAGGTTAGTTTTTAACAAAAGTACCCATTTGCATTTTTGCTCAAATTTTCACCGAAAATTCAAAAGGGTAACCCTTGGAATTTCCGCTCAATTTTTTACCAAAATTTCAAAGGGGTACCCATTTGCATTTTGTCTATTTTTTTATTCAAGAACTCAAAGGGGTACCAATTTGCATTTTGGCTCAGCTTTTCGCCAAAGACTTAATGGGGTGCTCATTTGCATTTTGGCTTAATTTTTCACCAAAAAGTTAAAGGGGTACCACTTTGCATTTTGGCTCAATTTTTCTAAAGAAAAATCTAACTGATTCTCCTTTGCATTTTGACTTAATATTTTACCAAAAACTCAAAGGGGTACACTATTGTATTTTGGTTTAGTTTGTCCCAAAACTCAAAGGGGTACCCCTTTGCATTTTGGCTTAGTTTTTCACCAAAAGCTCAAAGGGGTAATACTTTGAATTTTATCCCAGTTTTTCACCAAAAGCTCAATGTGGTACCAATTTTCATTTTTTCTCAGTTTTTATCCAAAAACTCAAAGGGATACCTCTTTGCATTTTGACTCATTTTTTAACCAAATACTCTTAGGGGTAACCTTTTAAATTTTGGATTAGTTTTTCACCAAAATTTCAAAAGAGTACCCCTTTTCATTTTGGCTTAGTTTTTATCCAAAAGCTCAAAGCGGTACATCTTTACATTTTGGCTTGATTTTTCACCAAAAATTTAAAAGGATAACCCTTTTCATTTTTGCTAAATATTTCACCAAAAATTCAAAAGGGTAACCCTTTGCATTTTGGCTCAACTTTTCACTAAAAACTCAATGGGTGCCTTTTTACATTTTGGCCTATTTTTTCACCAAAAACTCAAAGGGGCACCCATTTGAATTTTGGCTAATCTTTACACCAAAAACTCAAAGGGGTATATATTTGAATATTTGCTCAGTTTTTATGCAAAAACACAAAGGGATACCACTTTGCATTTTGGCTCAATTTTTCACCAAAATCTCAAAGGGTACCTCTTTGCATTTTGGCTCAATTTTTCACCATAAACTCAAAGAGACACCCCTTTGCATTTTAGCTGAGTTTTTCACCAAAAATTCAAATGTGTACCCCTTTGCATTTTTGCTAAGTTTTTCACCAAAAACTCAATGGGGTACCCCTCTGCATTTTTGCTCAGTTTTTCAACAAAAACTTAAAGGGATACCCTCTTTGCATTTTGGCTTAATTTTTTACCAAAAACTCAAAAGGTTTGTCCTTTGCATTTTGACTCCATTTTTCACAAAAAAAAAAACTCAATGGCATACCGTATTGCATTTTCATTCAGTTTTTCACTAAAAACTCAAAGGGATACCCTATTGTATTTCATTCAAGTTTTCACCAAAAATACAAAGGATTATCCCTTTGCATTTTGGCTCATCTTTTTGCAAAAATACTCAAAGGGGTACCCCTTTGAATTTTTGCTCAGTTTATCCAAAAATACAACGAGGTACCACTTAGTATTTTATCTCAGTTTTTTCACCAAAAACTCATAGGGATACCCCTTTGCATTTCGACTCAATCCTTCACCAAAAACTCAAAAGTGTACCTCTTTGCATTTTAACTCATTTTTTAACCAAAAGCTCAAAGGGGCACCCCTTTGCTTTTTGGCTCAGTTTTTATCCAAAAGCTCAAAGCAATACCCCTTTGCATTTTGGCTGAGTTTTTCACCAAAAATTTAAATTGCTAACCCTTTGCATTTTTACTCAATATTTCACCAAAAATTCAAACGGGTAGCCCTTTGCATTTTGACTTATTTTCTCACCGAAAAATAAAAGGGGTATCCCTTTGAATTTTGGCTCAGTTTTTCACCAAAAATTTAAAGGAATACAACTTTACATTTGTAAGGCCCCTAACATGACCCTAATTTAATTTTGGGGATAAATTAGCATGCTATTATGTTAATTGCATGAAAATAAAATATAAGAATATGGTTTAATAGTAATTGAGGATGTAATTGAAGTAAATAGGTGTTAATTTGGAGTTAATTTGTAATTGTGGCATCTTGGTGGCCAATTGTGAATAAAAGCATTTAATTCAAGGTTAATTTGAAAGAATGATTAAATTGATAGGTTGAATTAAGAAGAAGAGTTAGTGGAGGGGTTAAAGTCATTCATGCAAAATGTTGAGGGAGTTAAAGGGAGATTTTACCACTTGTATAAATAGAAGGAAGTTAGTGGAATTTGGAGGTGTCAAGAAATTGTGAAGGAATCGGCAATTGAAGAGTAAAACCAGAAAATAGATCACATTATTCTTCCTCTTGATTTCCAATGTTTGATCTTAAATGCATTGAGGATGATGTTTGTTGTTTAAGCAAGAGTAAAATGCAGTAAATTAAGGTAATCAAACTCTTAATTTAACCCTCCATCATCTTCATCTTCTTCTTCTTTATCAAGTTAACTTAGAACAGAGTATTTGCTGGAAATGTAAATGATAATGGTGATGGAATTTGTGAAGGAGAAGAGGAAGGAAGAAGGAACAAAGGAAAAGGGATTGATAGAGGTTGAAGACTTTGGGTTTATCAGCTAAGGTATGGGAATTTAGGCCATTCATATTGCATGTAAAATGGATTACTGGAAGTGAATAGGATTTACAGAATTGAATTTACATTTTTCTGGAAGTTTATCGTTGAAAGGTTGAAGAAGACAGACTTGCCGAGTCGTGAATGACTTCACGAGTCGTGAACATCAGTCCGACTCGTGAAGCTCTTCACGAGTCGTGAAGTTGAGTCTTTCTTCTTCACTCGTGAAGCTCTTCACGAGTCGTGAAGTTGAGTCTTTCTTCTTCACTCGTGAGCTTCTTCACGAGTCGTGAAGTTCAGCTTTTCTTCCTCACTCGTGAGCCACTTCACGAGTTGTGAAGTATAGTTCCTTCTCCACTCGTGAACCTCTTCACGAGTCATGAGAATCACCTTATTTGCTTCACTCGTGAATCCCTTCACGAGTCGAACTCCTCTTCACGATTGAATGACCTGTCTTGAATGTTTTGCTCATAAGTTGAGCTATAGAACAGCAAATTGAGTGATTCTTTTTGCATTGAAAAATAGACTTTCATACCTATATTTCACATGAAGAAACCTAAGCTTAAATCTGTCTCTATGTACATGTAATCTATAGTTGAATCCGGACTAGTTTTCTAGACTACTCTATGTAACAGAAATGGCTAGTATGAACAGATTGTTGCTACACTTGATAATATGATTCTTTAATTGATTGAGATAGCTATTTGCTTATGTGATAGAAAGTTAAATGTATAATGCATGTAATATGACTGTCAATGAAGGAATTGTATGCATACACATGCGTTCATTTGCGAATATGAATAAAGACTAGAAAGGAATTATCGAACCCATACATGTAAATCTTATGACATGTAAGTGCACCTTTTTATATGAACTTGTGATATGAAAAAGAGAATAATAGTATGACCTTGGCATGTGTATATGCCATATGAAAACATGTTGATATTTTGTATAGCACATGACTTGAATGATGATAAAGGTATATATATATATGTGTGTTGGAAACATGCTCATAAGAATAAATCGACTATATGCGAATGTACCCACAGGTATGTACATTTATGATTATGTATATGAGTATATGAGCATGTAATTGCCCTATGAGATAGAAGATGAATTAGCATGACTATGAACATGTGAAATGCTTAATGAGGGCATGATCAAGTCTATGATATGATGATTATATGTCATGCTTATATGATATGATGCAAATGATATAGTCATACAGATATAGATGAGCCAGATATATATATCTTGGCATATGAAATGTGCATGTATCTGATTATGCACCAGAGAATTCACAGGTTGATAAGACTATGCATATGTGCAAACAGTATACTACGAATACAGTATTAAAATGTGAATTGAACACGAATATAGTTCCGCCTGCGATAGAGTTTTAGATGTGGATAGATAGGCGCCTATAGGGAAATTGCAGCTGCCATAGTTGGCCCATTTGGGTCTATAGTATATGATCCCGTTTGGATCATGATCAGCCCCGTTTGGGTTGATAGGCTACCCCGTTTGGGTATGCTTGACCGGTCCATAGTACAGTTGGCCCCGTTTGGGTCTATAGATTTGATATCTTCGGATATCCCTCATTTGATACCATTGTGTATCCATAGTTCCCGCATCCACTGATAAAGCTAAGGCAGGCTAAACGTTATTCATAGTAATGATCAAGAGTAAACAATTAAAGTTATTTTGGCTAAAGATTGATATGTGGCTTATATTGTTGGTTTATCACAGGAATTATGCTTCAATTGAATATGTTCACATGGAATATTGCCATCTATATGAATTATGAAAAAGAAATATGTGTTTCTCTCTCTTGGGTACAATGCTTATGTACATGAGAATATGCTTATGCTTTCTTGTATATGTTATTGTTGCCATGTTATGTTGGACATGTTGATTATAGTATATGAACATATTGTATATGTATGTTTTGATGGCCTTGTGTATGGCCATCCATCTGTAGATATTCCCCACTAAGCTTTATAGCTTAGCACGGGTTATTTATCCGTGTAGGTACCTTCTAGAAAGACTTTTGCTCAGGGACGTTCTCTGCATCAGGAAGGGCCAACCATCGACTTATAACCTTGATGTAGGATATTTTGTAATACAGCTATCATATGTTTTGTATAATGGCCAGTCATATTTTGATATGTATATAACCTATGTGGGATAATGTAACTCACTAGTAGTAAAGCTACGAAAGAACATGTGTGCATGTGATATGCATGAAGTAATATCCATATAGTTAGTATGCATGATACTAAGCATGAAATGAAAAACAGGAACAGACAGGTGGCACAAATAATAGTATATGAAATCGTATGGCATGATTAATGGCTAAGTGATGGTTAATTGAACATGTAGTATGAGCATGATTAATAGTATTCATGATACATGTGATAATAGGGTATTTGCATAAGGGGTGCTACAACATTTTTGTTCAGGTTTTTATCCAAAAACTAAAAGGGGTATCACTTTACATTTTGGCTATTTTTTCACCTAAAACTCAAAGATTACCACTTTGCATTTTGGCATAATTTTACACCGTATCCTTAAGGGGGTACCACCTTAGCATTTTGCCTTAGATTTTCAACGAATGCTCAAAGGGGTACCCCTTTACATTTTCTCAGTTTTTCACCAAAAACTCAAAGGGGTACCCATTTGCATTTTTGCTCAGTTTTTCACAAAAAAACTCAAACGAGTACCCCTATGAAATTTGGCTCAATTTTTCACCAAAAACTCAAGGCGTACCCATATGTATTTTGGTTCATTTTTTTCATCAAAAACTCAAAGGGGTACCCCCTTGAATTTTGGCTCGATTTTTCACAAAAAAAACTCAAAGAAGTATCCATTTGCATTTTGGCTCAATTTTTCACAAAAAATTCAAAGGGGTACCCCTTTCGATTTTGCTCACTTTTTCACCAAAAATTCAAAGGGGTGCCTTTTTGCATTTTGGCTTTTTTATCAAAAAACGCAAAGGGGTACACATTTGCATTTTGACTTAGTTTTTCATCAAAAACTTAATGGGTCACCCCTTTGCATTTTGGCTCAATTTTTCACCAAAAACATAAAGGAGTATCCCTTTGCTTTTTCGCTTAATTTTTCAAAAAAAAATCTAAGGGATTCTTCGTTGTATTGTGACTTAATTTTTCACCAAAAACTCAAAGGGTTATCCTACTGTATTTTGGTTCAGTTTTTCACCAAAACTCAAAGGGGTATCACTTTGAATTTTGGTTTAGTTTTTCACAAAAACTCAAATGGGTAACAATTTGAATTTTGGCTCAGTTTTTCACCAAAAACTAAATGTTGTACCACTTTGCATTTTTGCACAGTTTTTATCCAAAAACTCAATGCATTATCCTTATGAATTTAAGCTCAGTTTTTCACCAAAAACTCAAAGGGGCACCTCTTTGAATTTTAGGTTACTTTTTTATAAAAATCTCACAAAAGTACCTATTTGAAATTTGGCTCGAATTTTCACCAAAAATTCAAAGAGTTAACCCTTGGAATTTTTGCTCAATTCTTCACCAAAATTTCAAAGGGGTACCCTTTTACATTTTGTCTCTTATTTTATTAAAGAACACAAAGGGGTACCACTTTGTATTTTTGCTCAGTTTTTCGCCTAAGACTTAATGGGGTGCCCTTTTCATTTTGGCTCAATCTTTCACCAAAAACTTAAAAGGTACCCCCTTTGTATTTTGGCTCAATTTTTCGAAAAAAAATCTAAGGGATTCCCCTTTGCATTTTGACTTAATTTTTTACAAAAAAATCAAAACGGTACATTATTGCATTTTGGTTTAGTTTTTCACCAAAACTCAAAGGGGTACCCCTTTGCATTTTGCCTTAGTTTTTCACTAAAAGCTCGAAGGGGTACCACTTTAAATTTTGGCCCAGTTTTTGCCAAAAGCTCAATGTGGTACCACCTCGCATTTTTTCTCAGTTTTTATCTAAAAATGCAAAGGGGTACCTTTTTGTTTTTTAACCAAAAACTCGAAGGGGTACCCCTTTAAATTTTGGATCAGTTTTTTACCAAAAATTCAAAAGGATACCCCTTTTCATTTTGGCTCAGTTTTTATCCAAAAGCTCAAACCGGTACACCTTTGCCTTTTGGCTTGGTTTCTCACCAAAAATTTAAAAGGGTAACCCTTTGCATTTTTGCTCAATATTTTACCAAAAATTCAAAGGGGTATCCCTTTGCATTTTGGCTCAAATTTTCGCTAAAAACTCAAAGGGTACCACTTTACTTTATGGCTTAATTTTTCACCTAAAACATAAAGTGGCACCCCTTTGAATTTTTGCTAATTTTTTCTCCAAAAAGTCAAAGGCGTATATTTTTGCATTTTTCCTCAGTTTTTATGCAAAAACTCAAAGGGGCATCACTTTGCAATTTGGCTTAATTTTTCACCAAAATCTCAAAGGGTACCCTCTTGAATTTTGGCTCAATTTTTCACCATAAACTCAAATGGGCACCCATTTTAATTTTGGCTAAGTTTTTCACCAAAAGTTCAAAGGTGTAACCCTTTGCGTTTTTGCTAAGTTTTTCACCAAAAAATCAATGGGATACCCCATTACATTTTTGCTCAATTTTTCACCAAAAACTCAAATGAGAACCCCTATGCATTTAAGTTCAATTTTTTACCAAAAATTCAAAGGGGTATGCCTTTAAATTTTGGCTCAGTTTTTCACCAAAAACTCAAAGAAGTAACCATTTGCTTTTTGGCTCAATTTTTCACCAAAAACTCAAAGGGGTATCCCTTTCAATTTTCGCTCAATTTTTCACCAAAAATTCAAAGGGGTACCCTTTTGCATTTCAACTTTTTTTTCCAAAAACTCAAAAAGGTACCCTTTTGCATTTTGGCTCTGTTTTTCACCAAAAACTTATTGAGGCACCCCTTTGCCTTTTGGCTTAATTTCTCACCAAAAACTCAAAGGGGTTCACCTTTGTATTTTTTTGGGGGACAAAATTTTTCACAATAAACTCAATGGGATACCCTGTTGCATTTTCAATCATTTTTTCAACAAAAACTCAAAGGGATATACTATTGCAATTTCCTTCAATTTTTCACCAAAAACTCAAAAGGGTATCCCTTTGCATTTTGGCTCAGTTTTTAACAACAAACTCAAAGGGGTAACCCTTTGAATTTTGGCTCAGTTTAACTAAAAACTCAAAGAGGTACCGCTTTTCATTTTATCTCAGTTTTTTCACTAAAATCTTAAAAGGGCACCCCTTTGAATTTCGACTCAGTTTTTGACCAAAAACTCAAAGGTATGCCTCTTTGCATTTTGTCTAATTTTTTAACCAAAAACTCAAAGGGGTACCCCTTTGAATTTTGTCTTAGTATTCACCAAAACCTCAAATGGGCACCCATTTGTATTTTGGCTTAGTTTTTATCCAAAAGCTCAAAGCTATACTCCTTTGCATTTTGGCTTAGTTTTTCACCAAAAATTTAATGGCTTACCCTATTACAATTTCGTTCATTTTTTCACTAAAAACTCAAAGGGATACCCTATTGCATTTTCGTTCAGTTTTTCTCCAAAAATACAAAGGGTTTTTTGCAAAAAAAACTCAAAGGGGTACCCCTTTGAATTTTTGTTCAGTTTATCCAAAAATACAAAGGGGTACCATTTAGTATTTTATCTTAACTTTTTCACCAAAAATTCAAACGAGTACCCCTTTGCATTACAACTCAATTTTTCATCAAAAACTCAAAAGTGTACCTCTTTGAATTTAACTCATTTTTTAACCAAAAATTCATAGGTGTAACCTTTTGAATTTTGGCTTAGTTTTTACCAAAAACTCAAAGGGGCACCCTTTTGCATTTTGGCTTAGTTTTTATCCAAAAGCTAAAAGCTATACCCCTTTGCATTTTGGCTCAGTTTTTCACCAAAAATTTAAAATGCTAACCCTTTGCGTTTTTCTCAATATTTCACCAAAAATTCAAACAAGTACCCCTTTTCATTTTGGCTCATTTTATCACCATAAATTTAAAGGAGTATCCCTTTGAAATTTGGCTCAGTTTTTCAGAAAAAACATAAAGGAATACAAGTTTGCATTTTTGTTCAGGTTTTTATCCAAAAACTAAAAAGGGTACCACTTTGCATTTTAGCTCATTTTTTCAACTAAAACTCAAAGATTACCACTTTGCATTTTGGCATAATTTTTCAATAAATTTAAGGGGGTACCACCTTTGCATTTTGCCTCAGATTTTCAACAAAAGCTCAAAGGGGTACCCCTTTATATTTTTGCTCAGTTTTTCACCAAAAATTAAAAGGGGTACCCGTTTGCATTTCTGCTCAGTTTCTCACAAAAAAATCAAAGGAGTACCCCTATGAAATTTGGCTCAGTTTTTCACCAAAAACTCAAAGGGGTACCCTTATGTATATTGGTTCATTTTTTTTACCAAAAACTCAAAGGGGTACCCCCTTGAATTTGGGCTCGATTTTTCACAAAAAACTCAAAGAAGTACCCATTTATATTGTGGCTCAATTTTTCACAAAAAATTCAAAGGGGTACCCGTTTTGGCTCACATTTTTGCCAAAAATTCAAAGGGGTGCCATTTTGCATTTTGGCTCTTTTTTTATCCAAAAACTCAAAGGGATACACCTTTGTATTTTGACTCAGTTTTTCATCAAAAACTTAGTTGGTCACCCCTTTGCATTTTGCCTCAATTTTTCACCAAAAACATAAAGGGGTACCCCTTTGTATTTTGTCTTAATTTTTCACAAAAAAACTCAACGGGATAACCTATTGCATTTTCTATCATTTTTTCAACAAAAACTCAAAGGAATACACTATTCCATTTTCCTTCAGTTTTTCACCAAAAACTCAAAGGGGTACCCCTTTGCATTTTGGCTCAGTTTTTCACAACAAACTCAAAAGGGTACCCCTTTGAATTTTGGCTCAGTTTAACCAAAAAGTCAAAGGGGTACCGCTTTGCATTTTATCTCAGTTTGTTCACTAAAAACTCTAAAGGGTACCCCTTTGCATTTTGACTCAGCTTTTCACCAAAAACTCAAAGGTGTACCTCTTTGCATTTTTTCTCATTTTTAACCAAAAACTCAAATAGGTATCCCTTTGAATTTTGGCTTAGTGTTCGCCAAAAACTCAAAGAGGCACTCATTTTCATTTTGGCTCAGTTTTTATCCAAAACCTCAAAGCTATACCCATTTGCATTTTGTTTTAGTTTTTCACCAAAATTTTAAATTTGCAACCCTCTGCATTTTTGCTCAATATTTCACCCAATATTCAAACTGGTACCCCTTTACATTTTGGCTCATTTTTTCACCAAAAACTCAAAGGCATATCCCTTTGATTTTAGCTCAGTTTTTCACAAAAAACTGAAAGGAATACAACTTTGCATTTTTGTTCAGTTTTTATCCAAAAACTCAAAGGGGTGCCACTGTGCATTTTGGCTCATTTTTTCACCAAGAATTCAAGGATTACCACTTTGCATTTTGGCATAATTTTTCACCATAAACTCAAGGGGGTACCAACTTTGCTTTTTGCCTCAGTTTTTCACCAAAAACTCAAAGGGGTATCCTTTTGAATTTTGGCTCAATTTTTCACCAAAAATTTATTAGGGCACCCCATTGCATTATGGCTCAATTTTCACCAAAAACTTAAAAGGGTACCCTCTTTGCATTTTGGCTTAATTTTTCACAAAAAACTCAAAGGGGTTCTCCTGTGCATTTTAACTCCATTTTTCACAAAAAAAAACTCAATGGCTTACCCTATTGCATTTTCGTTGAGTTTTTTACAAAAAACTCAAAGGGATACCCTATTGCATTTTTGTTCAGTGTTTCTCCAAAACTACAAAGGATTATCCCTTTGCATTTTGGCTCAGCTTTTCGCAAAAAAACTCAAAGGGGTACCCCTTTGAATTTTTGCTTAGTTTATCAAAAAATACAAAGGGGTACCACTTACTATTTTATCTCAGTTTTTTCACCAAAAACTCAAAGGGATACCCCTTTGCATTTCGACTCAATTTTTCATCAAAAATTCAAAAGTGTACCTCTTTGCATTTTAACTCATTTTTTATCCAAAAACTCATTGGGTTACCCCTTTGAATTTTGGCTTAGTTTTTGCCAAAAACTCAAAGGGGCACCCTTTTGCATTTTGGCTCAGTTTTTATCCAAAAGCTCAAAGCTATACCCCTTTGCATTTTGGCTCAGTTTTTCACCAAAAATTTAAATTGCTAACCCTTTGCATTTTTTCTCAATATTTCACAAAAAATTCAAACAACTACTCCTTTGTATTTTGGCTCATTTTCTCACCAAAAACTAAAAAGGGTATCCCTTTGAAATTTGCCTCAGTTTTTCACCAAAAACATAATGGGATACAACTTTGCATTTTTGTTCAGGTTTTTATCCTAAAACTAAAAGGGGTGCCACTTTGCATTTTGGCTCATTTTTTCACCAAAAACTCAAAGATTACCACATTGCAATTTGGCATAATTTTTCACCATAAACTTAAGGGGGTACCACCTTTGAATTTTGCCTCAGAATTTCAACAAAAGCTCAAAGGGATACACCTTTACATTTTTGCTCATTTTTCACCAAAAACTCAAAGGGGTACCCGTTTGCATTTCTACTCAGTTTCCCACAAGAAACTCAAAGGAGTACCCTATGAAATTTGGCTCAGTTTTTCACCAAAAACTCAAAGGGGTACCCCTATGTATTTTGGTTCATTTTTTTACCAAAAACTCAAAGGGACACCCCCTTGAATTTTGGCTCGATTTTTCACAAAAAACTCAAAGAAAAACCCATTTTCATTTTGACTCAATTTTTTACCAAAAATTCAAAGGGGTACCCCTTTCAATTTTGGCTCACTTTTTCGCCAAAAATTCAAAGGGGCGCCCTTTTACATTTTGGCTCTTTTTTATCCAAAAACTCAAAGGGGTATACCTTTATATTTTGTCTCAGTTTTTCATCAAAAACTTAGTGGGTCACCCCTTTGCATTTTGGCTCAGTTTTTCACCAAAAACATAAAGGGGTATCCCTTTGCATTTTGGATTAATTTTTCAAAAGCTCAAAGCTATACCCCTTTGCATTTTGGCTCAGTTTTTATCCAAAAGCTCAAAGTTATACCCCTTTGTATTTTGGCTCAGTTTTTCATCAAAAACTTAAATTTGCAACCCTTTGCATTTTTTCTCAATATTTCACCAAAAATTCAAACTGGCACCCCTTTGCATTTTGGATCATTTTTTTCATCAAAAACTCAAAGGGGTATCATTTTAAATTTTGGCCCATCTTTTTACCAAAAACTCAAAGGAATACAACTTTAAATTTTTGTTCAGTTTTTATCCAAAAACTCAAAGGGGTATCCCTATGAATTTTGGCTCAGTTTTTCACCAAAAACTCAAAGGAATACAACTTTGCAATTTTGTTCAATTTTTATCCAAAAAATCAAAGGGGTACCATTATGTATTTTGGCTCATTTTTTCATCAAAAATACAAAGATTACCACTTTACATTTTGGCATAATTTTTCACCATAAACTCAAGTGGTTACCACTATTACTTTTTGCCTCATTTTTTCACCATAAACTCAAAGGGGTACTTATTTGCATTTTGGCTTAGTTTTTCACCAAAAAATTATTGGGCCACCCCTTTGCATTTTGGCTCAATTTTTTACCAAAAACTTAAAGGGGTACCCTCTTTGCATTTTTGCTCAATTTTTTACCAAAAATTCAAAGGGGTTCTCCTTTGCATTTTGACTCAATTTTTCACAAAAAACTTAACGACATACCCTTTTGCATTTTCGTTCAGTATTTCACATAAAACTCAAACGGATATCCTATTGCATTTTCGTGCAGTTTTTCACCAAAAATACAAAGGGTTATCCCTTTGTATTTTGGCTCAGTTTTTAATAAAAAAAACTCAAACAGGTATCCCTTTGAATTTTTGCTCAGTTTTTCACAAAAAACTCGAAGGAGTACCCCTATGAAATTTCGCTCAGTTTTTCTACTAAAACTCAAAGGGGTACCCCTATGTATTTTCGTTCAGTTTTTTACCAAAAACTCAAAGGGGTACCCTTTTGGATATTGGCTCAGTTTTTCACCAAAAACTTAAAGAAGTACCCATTCGCATTTTAGCTCAATTTTGCACCAAAAACTCTAAGGAGTACCCCTTTTAATTTTGGCTCACTTTTTCACCAAAAATATAAAAGGGTACCCTTTTGCCATTTGGCTCTTTTTTATCCAAAAACTCGAAGGGGTACCCCCTTTAAATTTTGGCTCAATTTTTTACCAAAAACTTAATGGGCCACCCCTTTCCATTTTAGCTCAGTTTTTTACCAACAACTTAAAAGGGTACCCCTTTGCATTTTGCTCAATTTTTTGAATAAAATCTAAGGGATTCTCCTTTGCATTTTGAGTTAAATTTTCACCAAAAGCTCAAAAGGGCACCCTATTGAATTTTGGTTCAATGTTTCACCAAAACTCAAAAGGTACCTCTTTGCATTTTGGCTCAGTTTTTTACCAAAAACTAAAGGGGTACAACTTTGAATTTTTGCTCAGTTTTTAACTTTGCATTTTGACTCAGTTTTTTACTTTGCATTTTGGCTCAGTTTTTCACCAAAAACTAAAGGGGTACCACTTTGCATTTTTGCTCAGTTTTTATCCAAAAACTCAAAGGAGTATCCTTATAAATTTTTGCTCAGATTTTCATCAAAAACTCCAAAGGGTACTGAAATGGCAAATGCATATGGCCAAAAAATTAATGGAAGTGAAGCTTGAGATAGTAAAGTGAGGCCAGTTTCTACAATGTGATGATGTCTTCTCTCTGAATAACCATTATGTTTAGGTGTGTGTGGTGGAGTGGTGAGATGAGAGATGCCATTGAGGGATATGTAGTCTTTTAGGCTAGCATATTCGCCACCATTATCAGAGTAAAGAGTTTATATTCTCTTTTTGAAATAATTTTCAACAATAGCTTTGAAACGAATGAAGATATCTTTGACTTCAGATTTTCTATGCATAGTATAAAACCATATATTTTTTGTAAAATGATCAACAAAAATAACATAGTATTTGTATCCATCTGGAGATTGAACAGGTGAGGTCCAAACATCAGAGAATATAACTTGTAATGGATGATGAGAAATAATAGATGAAGTTGAAAAAGGTAACTTGTGACTTTTATTACATAGGCAAGCGGAGCAGACAAGCTCTCTAGACAAAGAAGATGATAAATCTAAATGATAGTGAGCAATAAGATGTTTCAAAATGGGATAAGCTGGATGACCTAAACGTTGATGCCAATAAGAGGGTGTGGTTTTACTGGTGGAGAATGCAAGGATTGGATGTTGGCTTTGATGTTTTGCTGGCCATTCATACACTCCTTCATTGGTGCCGCCCTTCAAGAGAATTGCCCCCGTCTGAAGATTCTTAACATGAAAAGTAGAAGGTAACAATTCAACATAAGTGTTATTGATTTTACAAAATTATGAAATTGAAATAAGATTCTTCTTCATATCAAGCACACACAGTACATTATCTAATTGAAATTTAGTGGAGGGCGTAAGAAGAGATGTAGAACCAGTGTGAGTGATGGATTGACCAGTTTCATCCCCAATCATGACATCATCTGAACCTGTATATGGTGTGTGAAGAGAGAGATTATACAGATCTGTGGTAATATGATGAGATGCACCACTGTCTAGAAGCCAAGGTTGAGTTGTGGATGATGGAGTGGTCGCAAACTGAGCTTGAGGATGCCAGGAAGTGGAAAAGGTAGGAACTAAACTGGTGGCAGTAGTGTTCTGGGACACAAGAACAATTTGAAAGGATGTACATCATTTGGCTGTGTGACCCTGGATACCATAGATTTGACAATAACCCAAATATGGTTTAGGAACTGGTCAAAGGCCCCGAGGTAGAGCACTGACATTCGAAAATCATCCAATAAAGGTATTCCGAACCTGTTGATTGGAATGAGATCGGTAGTTATTAGTTGGCTATTGATTGGAAGTAGGACGCCAGTTGTTGGATGTTTTGTGTGTGGGGTTGGCAGTGATTGGCAAGGAGATTTCAGGTTTTGTGGGAGAGAAGACAGAGGTCTCAAATGTGAGAAGTTTCTCACGGAGTTTTTCAAATGTTATAGGTCATAAATCTCTGGCTTGAACAGCCCGAACCAGTTCCTTGTAGTCTTCACCCAGGCCATCAAGAATCTTTTCGATTAAATCATCTGGATCCATTAGTGCTTTAAGAATCGCAAGCTCATCTGAATGAGCTTTAACAGAGTGTAGAAAGTAAGCAATACTCATGGTACCTTTTGTAGGATTTTTGAGATGATTTTTGACTTGTTTAATTCGTCCCCTTGATGGTTTAGCGTAAGTGTTGGTGAGAGTTATCCATACTTCTTGAAAGGTTTGGGCTCTAGCAATAAATGGAATAATTTCAGGGGATAATGATCCAATGAGGCCATTAAGTATAAGTTGATCTTGGTGAATCCATATGTGGAAATCAGGATTTGGTTTGGTGATGTCGTTGATAGTGAGAGTTTTTAGAAGGAAAGTTTTTGTGCCATCAATATAGCCAAGGAGGTCATAGCCAATGAAAAGTGTTTCAAACTGAAGTTTCCATGATAGGTAGTTGGTTGACGTTAACTTAAGAGGGGCTTGTGCTAAAATATTAATAGTGATAAGATGGGATTGATTGGGGTTGAGTGTTATTGTATGGACAGGATTGCTTATATCAGATGGATTTGACATGATGGAATGAAAAAGAAGCAGACAAAGACGATTTGAAGAAGCAAAGTAAAAAAGTGTTTGCTCTGATACTATATAGAGAGTTAGATGAAGAGGTTGTCGTATTAGCTGAGATAAAATAATATTTATACAGGTAAGACTTCCTCTCATTGAGGAATTCAACTACAGCTGAGAGTCTCGCCTAACTATACATTTAACAAACATAAATTTAAAACAACTAGAGGATCAAATATTATAACTGGTTTGAGTTTTAAATTCCAGCTTGCAACCATTAACTGAATCTTAACTACTTTCAGTTCATAGTTAATAAGGAAGAATATTGGACGGTAAAATAATTAACAAAATCTCATATTAAATAAAATTTTTAAAAATTTAATGGATAAATATTAAATAGATAAAAATAATTATACATAATAATTTATTATTTTTTTAATATAGTTACTGTTATAATCTACTTTGAGTGAAGTTAATAAAATTTTCAATATTAATTTTTATCATTTATAAAATTCAATTTAAAATCTTATTTAAGCAAAAATAAGTGGTAAATGATTTGAACCGTAATTTATTAATAAGTCTTACATAAAAAGGAAAATTCATCCTATTTAGTCGAAAATATAACTAAACTTTAACATCTTATTTGGATCATGATTTTCAAAAAGGTATATATGATTATATGGTTTTGTGGGTTTGAGAGGAGATTAATTGTCTATGGATGTGAGATTCCAAACCAAATCATTGAATTTATTTTATTCAAATTTTAAAACTATCAAATTGATAATTTTGGCATTTTTTTAAAATTTTTTTTTCTACCACTTTTACTTAATTTTAATAATTCAATTTATACGTTAATATAACTTTAATATTTTATTTTTTATTTAATTTTTTCATCATTAGAAATTTATTAAATTATGACAAATGTCACACCATTTTTCCGGAGCACGCTAACAGCTTCTGCACCATATTGTAAAGAATAATAAATAAAAATTAACCGCCTCTGCTTTGGACATAACTGAAGTAAATGGGAGACATTTGACCTTTGACCTCCCGCTGATCCCTTTCCTATCATCTGTCCTTCCGTTTATAATAAATATTTTTACCGTCCCGTTTCTGCCACTAGTGGTTGTGGCTTTTGTATGAGGTAATATTGTAATTATACGAAAAGTAAGAGTTGGAATTTGTCATTGCACAACCTGCTCTTAAAATAATACAAAGTACAGCTATGAGAAACATAATTATAGACAGAGCGGAATAACCAGACACCAAAGACAGCTTTGAGCTACAAACCCTAGTAAACGACACAGGTTTGGAAACCACGCGGAACAAAAGAGCGTGTATAAGATTTATTATATTTTTATAATTCCTGTCCGTATTATGGGAGGGAGTTTTTTTCTTTTATTTTTTTATTGTAGCTTTTGCTTTGTCTTCCCTCCCAGAACTCTCTCTCTCTCTCTCTCTGACCTAATCGCCCCTTCAAACTCAACAATGTCTAAAATGTAAGAAGATCCCTCTAAAATCTGAAAATATTCTTTCTTTTTTTTCTTTTTTTTTAATCTTTTCATTTAATTTCCTTAGATCTAGCTAGCTATCTATATATTTTCTTGTCTATATTACTCAGGTACTACTAGTCGCATATAGGTCTCATCATCTGACAGTATACAGAGGTTTTTTTCTTTTCCTTTTTCTTTTGTTGTAGCTGCTGACTCTGGTTTTGATCGAAGATCAAAATTCATATAACATATCAAAAGCCAAGAGAAGAAGGTAAGGATCATGACTCCAGCAAATTTGGCAGGGCAGTTCGGCGACACAACTTACACTAAAGTTTTTGTTGGGGGTTTGGCTTGGGAGACTCAAAAGGATACTATGAAGAAATACTTTGAGCAATTTGGTGAGATCTTGGAGGCCGTTGTCATCACGGATAAGTCTACTGGCAGATCCAAGGGCTACGGTTTTGTATGCTTTCCTCTTCCTTTTTTTTTTCTTTCCTTCTTTATATATCAGTGATCTATCTCTTAGTTTCTCCCTAGCTGGATCTTAAGGCAATGCTTTATATTTCCTTTAAAAATAAAAAATAAAAAAATTGCGCGATAAAAAGATATTTTGGAAACTGTTAAATTAAGGTAACTTTTCGGGATACTGAAGCCGCCATGAGAGCTTGTGCGGATGCTGCTCCTGTTATTGATGGGAGAAGAGCTAACTGCAATCTTGCATCTTTAGGAGTTCAAAGATCTAAGCCTTCTACTCCAAAGCACGGTATCCTATCACTTCTACTTTTCATTTAGATTTTTTATTTTTACTTCAACATGTATTCATATCCTGAAGAGATGTACATAGGACTTCCATATCTTTCATCTCAGCTTCGATTCATCAGCCAATGCTGTGATTTTCTACGGATACTCGTTCGCAAGATCTTGATGACCATGACTAACTTTATTTTTACGTTTACATTTACATTTTAAAATATAAATTTATATCAGCTGAAACTGTGAAAATTTTGATTGGGTCCAAAAAAATATTCTGTTTTTGAACAAATGCATTTCATTGTCCATCATGAATATTCTTCCCAACAAGGAAAGTTCTATTATTACTTGTTTGGACTAGCTCCATAAATTAATATAAGGTCTTTCTTTCGTCTCAAAAATAATTTCTTTCCATGTATATATTATGCATCAGTCATTATTTTCAATTTCACTTTCTTCATTACTCGTTTATATCTTTGTTAGAAAACAAAAGAAATGCTATATAGAAATAAATCTGATCATATTGTAAAACCAAACCTTGACACAGGAGGAGGTGCAGGGAGGAACTTTAGGGCAATGAACTCTTTTCGGACGGGGTTTGGTGGTGGAGTAGGAACAGCTTTTCCATCAGCTGCGTCCTTCCCCCATTATGCCATCCAACAAGGAATACCCTATAATCTTTATGGGTATGCTTTGCTTTTGTGATTATTTTCTCTCTCCCTCTTTATTTATGTGTTTTTGTGTATGGTGCTACCTCACGCGATGCTGCATACCCGTGCATTGCAAACTTATGCGACACCCAACCCATTAAGCTAGGGTTGTGGAGCACGCTCATCCATCTCACAAACCACTTCATATCTCTCTCTTTCTCTCTCAAAGTAGCCAAGAGAAATGAGAACCATTAACTTATTATATTCCTTTCCATCAGCATGCCCTTCCTAAGCACATGCAAATTCCCATTCTTATCGATGTTAGAAAAATTTCTCTCTTACTGTAATATTTAGGATTGAACCTTTGTCCACCATTCAAATATGAGACATGATACCATGCACATTATCCATTTGGTACCGACAAAGAATGTATTTGACATAAGCACGTGGACTTCAATTCTTATGCACCTCTCTCACACACCCTCAATTTTAAAACTATTTCTTAAAAGTTAGGGGATGTTTAACACGGTGATATATAAACATGCACATTCTATTACGCTTTTTCTTTTTTTTTTTTTTTTTTTTTTTTTGTGATTCATGCATGAGTTTCAAGTCTTTCAAGCCCAATATTTTCGTTTTTCTTCTTTTTCTTGCAAGATCACTTGCTAATTTTTCTGTTTTCGTCATTTTTTTTTTTTTGGTATATGTCACTATTTCAGGTACTCTACATACTTGCCAGATTACACACACCCGACGGTTTGTACAAATTTCTCCTTTTCTTTTGCTTTTTACTCACTCCTTAGGATGCGTTTCCAAGCATACTTTTTCAGCAGATAATGAACTTTTTTTTGGGTCTTAACTAGCTTATTTATTTATGGTACCATTAACTGATTTTTTCTTTTTTTAACCTTCCAATGACTGTTATTTTCACTATTTCTTTCTCTACCTTTACATTATTACAATTGTTTCTATTTCTATTACTTCCATGCCTTGCAAAACTGTCACAAGATTGTCTATAAAATTCCATATATAGACATCCATGCTTCCCTACGTTCCTAACAACGGCTAACGGTGAATTAAATGATGTAAATCGTGAACCTCATGACGGATCGGACTAGTTTTTGCATTCAGGAGAAAAAATAAAGTCAATATTATTAATTTTTTCCAAATAGAACAACATTTTTTTTTCTTTCGTAAGGGAAATATGTAAATCTTGAACCTCAAAGCTGATCGGGACTAGTTGTTGCATTTAGGAGAATATAAGTTCTTTAAATTTTCAAAATAGAAACTTCTTTTTAATCAACTTATGCCCTTACCTTTAAATGCCTTTTTAGATGCTAACTAATTATATAATGCCACAGTGATATTGGCGTTGGCATTTGTGGGTAAATTTGCTCTATTTTTATAAATTTTGGATAAAATTGCTCTATTTTAAAAAAAAAAAATCATAAGAATGAAGAAAAGTAAGTTTAAAAAGTAAATATGTAAATTTCGAGAGCTGCAATAGTGATTTGTAAGAGATATATATATGCTCCTATTCTAACTTTGTTCCTGTTATTGACAACTCAAAACATTAATGATTGGTAAGCCTAGGGCGTTGCCAGAAAATTATTCTGCACTTTTTTTTTTCCTTTTTTTGCCTCCCATGTTTTGAAAAAACACTATCACATACATATAATAGCGCGCATGCAGTGCATTAATCACTGAAAGTATGTATGTTCTTTGAAATGAGACCTGAAAGAGAGATTCTTTTTCCTTTTTTTTTATTTTATTTTAACTAAATAAGAAGAATGCAAGTGGTGAAAAGTTAATTTACATTTACAGCTGGTGGTCTCTTTTGACTTGCTTAGGAAATTTGCTGATCGTGCGGTCTGTCCTCTCAGTCGCACTTTCACGATTTTCTAGAAGTATAATTTTGTGTGACCACTATGAAGATGGACAAATCAGTTATTAACACAAAACTTGGACTAATGATACATAGATATTTGGAAACAATAGTTTAGTGATTTGTACATGAAATTTGTGCTATTTTTGTTTTTAGTTTTGAAATTTACATCAAAAAAAAAAGAGCATATATGGGTTTCTGAAATAGATGTGGTGATTTGGTTCAGAGCTATTATAGCGTATATGGAGGAGCTAGTGGTCAGTATACAATGTATGGGAGTGGGCCTGGGGGCATGGTGCCCACCGGTGCAACAACGGCATTTTATCCATATCTCCAATGTGGAGAAGGGAATGGAGGAACCGCTGGCTACAGTTCAGGGCAGAGCTATGGTGTTCAGTATCCACACCATCTTTTTCAGTATTCAGCCATCAATTCAACTGCGGGGTATCCGCAGCACTATGGTGCACCAATGTCTATCGCACCTACCGCACCCTTGCAATCAGGTATATATATACAAGCACAAAACATGCGTGGTTATACAAGATCGGCACGTGAATTTTGAAAATTGTATATTCATTTACTTGTTATCTTGTATTATTTTGTGTTAATAAGGAAGCAAGGAGTACTAACATGTTTGACAGTGTGTTTTGCTGTGCCACAGGCGTGACCATGGCTCTTCATACTCCCCTAATTGCTCATCGCTAGAGACTACCGCAATCTAAGCAGTTGGCCCCAGTTCTGTGCTTCTTCTGAAGTTCCAATAACCTTTGGCCTAACCATGGTTCCCTCTTCTACCTCTCTCTCATCCTAACACGTCAGGCCCCCCATAGGGGTTGCAAAACAAAGTCACCTCCAACAATTGGAGAGTCATGCATCTTTTTTCCTGCATCCAAAACAAAGTTCCTTTTGAAGAGAACCAAATTATGTGTATGCATGTATTCACCAACTCAAGCTATATTGGATTAGCTTGGTTGGGAATTGAAGTTTTTCTTAAACTTTAATATTAGCCCTGGAAAGGCTAATTCTGCTAAAAAATAACCATTTTGTAAATTTTAGCCTAGGGAAGGCTAATCCACACTTTGAAAATGGTTTGCAAAAAATGTATATTAAACAACACAAATGTAGCAAGCCCTTTTGCTTTTAAAAATGGCTAATCCTATTAATCCATAGATGAAGTTGCAGTTTTAGCAAAATCATGTCCCCCAGTTTTTGTGCATTAACATCTTTAATTTAGTTAGTCTTATGATTTTGGAGCTCTAGCACCATGCAGCCATTTTTCCATATATATTTAAAAATGTTTTTGACTTGCCAACTTAATTTTAGAAATTACAGATGATGTGCTCAGCTGACAAAACTTCCCTTTTGGATAGGGATGAAAGCTCTTGATTTTTAATAAGATTTTCGTTTCCTGTAAATTCATGGCGGCTAAACTTTGGGAGTTTCGCCACATCTATTAGAGAATAGGATTAGAGGAAGTAATTGCATCTTTAGCCTTTAAGTTTGACTTTGTTTCAACATCATGCTAAGAACTCCATAAATGGATATGGAGCTCATAGCACCATGCATGTAACTCTAGGGAGATATTTGGATTCCCTTGGGTTTTTCTCGTCTAACCCACCAACCATGGTTAGGACTTTGGTCATCCTTCAATGATCTCTGCCCATCTCTATTTCTATGCAACTTTTTACTGAAAATCCGTCAAAACATACTCTCTTTTATGTGTAAGTATGTATGGTTTGTATTGTAATTAGAATGCTGCTTAGGACAGAAATTCGTACGTCAACATTCTCTGACCAGGGCGGTTGAGAATGATTATGCTACTTCTATGCTTTAATTTCAGACTTTTCTACCAAGCCTATGTCCATGCATAACAAGCAATGTTAACAAGCAAAAGGCTCTTTTGTTATTTTTATCCTCACATATTTCTTTTATTTATTTAGTCTATTTCTTTACTTTCTGCTTTTAGATCTCTTTTGTTCATGTTTCCAAAAGTTTAGTATTTTTCAACATGAATTGAAATTCGTATCACCAGTCATCAATTGCAGCTCTTGATTTTTACCAAGAAGAAGTGTTCATCATGAACTTTTTCTTTGAAATGTTATAATCGCTAGTTTGTTAATTATAAACTTCGGATCTGATTATTTTTTTTGCAGAATGTATGTTTCTTTGTCGAATATCATATATATATATATGTTAATTAATTTGTTTGCTATTGGTGGATCCAAATGAAGATAGATACGGAAATAACAATTGTCGTTTTGATGTTTTCCCATCAAATAAAACGCAAGAAACAGCGGACGCTATAACGCTCACTTCAGTGAATACTGTGAAGGGAAAACATAACAATATTATTTTTATGAGCATACTTAATGTTCTAAAAGCATCATTTAGTTAGCAGTCATATGGTAATATGACAATGATATCATTTCTATTTAATTGAATAAACCTGATAACACAATTATTTAAATTTGACCCCATCAATTAAATGGGTGTATTAAAATTACAATTAACGAATGTCACAAATAATTATGAAAGCTCATACTGTGGAGGGCATTAAAAACTCATCTAAGGCTACTAAAAAGATAGGCACGAAAGATTACTATTTTATGGATTTTTTCCTATTCTTCTAGGGAATTTTTTAATTATCGAATTTGATTTGACCATCCGTAAAATTTCACCAGTTTTCTTTTTTCTTTTTCTTGCACATATTTTTTTAACCAATTCCTTTTTTTTTTTCCACACATGAAACAAAGTTGTGTATAAAATACCGAATGTTAATAAAGTTGTATCTCGAAAGTCTCATTATGGCTTTATGTCACCAAATTTTTCTATTAGCCTAGCTATATTATATATTTTAACAATTATAGAATTGATTTTGAGTGAATTTGAACTTGGAAAGAGAGAAAAATAATTTGGAGTGCATTAAATGGGCCTAAAAATTAAGTTGGGCTTAAATTAGGCCCAACCACTTTGGTTGGATCAAACCAGCCCATTAAACCAGGGTATATAAAGCCAAAAATATCAGAAGATACTGAAAAAACCATGAGTCTTCTCCCTTTTTCCCCTCTTGAGACCGAATCCTTCTTCCTCCCATATATCCACCATTTTCTTCATCTCTTCCAATCCCTCTCCAAAATCTAGTCTCTTCAGTGAAGTTCAGCTCCCCTAGTGGATGGTAGCAGCCTCCAGCATCCAATATAAGTGAAAGAAGTGGATTAAATTAAGGATTGAAATTTATGTGTCAAAATTAAGGTAAGAGAAATCAAGTTCTATAATTTAATTTAAGGGTTTATATAGATAGATTAAGGTATTTAGAACTCATTTATGATGTTAGATTTAATTTTGGAGCAAAGAAAATGATGATTTTATATCCTTGAATTTTTTACCATTTTAGGATTATTTTGTGGAGAAGTTGTTTTATGGATTTAAGGTGATGGAAATGGAGATCTAAGTGAGGAGGATAAGATTTAAGGTAAGTGGATACTATATCCCTTAATTTCCATGAGTTTTGTATGGATGTAGGGTTATGTAAATTATGAAATTGAGTGTATATTTTAAGTTTGATTGAAATTAATGTATTAGATATGTTAGAGGAGATTAGAAATGGTATTTTGAATGATTAAAAATAAAAAAAAAATAAATCTTACTTAATGGACTAGTGGAGACCGAATGGGTATTCAAGGTATACCAAGGTATATTTTATAAATTAATGATGTTTAATGGCATAAAATGATTTTAGATGTGAAAAGAAGTGTTCATTAATTTATTTAAAATTTATGAAAATTATTTGAATATTTTAAAGAGTGGAATTGCATTATGTTCAAAGTAAAAATGTTGAATTATGATGAAATAATTTATGTAATAAGTAAAAATGATAAATTATAAGAAGATAATTCATAAAATGTATAAAAGTGAAGAAAAAATTAAGTAATTAGTATATTGAGATGCAAAAGTAAGTGAAGGAGTGAAAATATTATTTGATATGATGGGAAAGTGTAGTGTGATAGAATGAAAGACGAATAAATTTAAATGTGCAATTTATATAATGACCAATTAAAAAAAAAAAGAAGAAGAAGAAGAAGAAACTGAAAATTTTAAGGAAATAAAAGTTAATTGGGTAAAATAAAAAAATTAATCAAGGTTTAAAAGTGAATGTATGAATAACAAGAAAATTGAGAACTAAATAGTAATTGTACAAATAAATATTAAATTTATAGTCTAAGACGTATATCTGGTGGCAAAATTGTAAATAAAATAAACTTAGGGGTATTTTAGTAATTTATTAAAAAAAGATAAGTAATGATGTGTAGTAATAAGTGTGAAAATAAATGCAATGTTTGTAAATATGGAATATGTATGAATAATTTTTAGCGAAAATGCATAATGCATAAAGTGCAAATAATGAATTATGATGATATAATTCATGAAATATGAAAAAAAAAAAATTAAATTGATAAAAAGTTGACTTTCTAATGTATTGAAATGAAAAGCAAATAAAAATATTAAAATGTGAAATGAAAATGATGAATTATTGTGAAATAATTCATAAAAATGTATAAAGTGACAAAAAAAATTGATTGAAAAGTGTACTAAAATGGAAAGGCAAATAAAAATGCCAAAATGTGAAAGAAAATTCTGAAATGAGTAAAGAATTTTTCCCTTAGTCGTGGTCAGCCGATTAAAATCTAGTTCAAGATATGAATGGCTAGCCATACGGATACTCATACCGCGATGCAAGTCATGGCAACTTGCTTTGCTATGGTAGGATTGTAATGATCTCCCATAGTTTCTGTCTGACTGTCTGTTCTGATTTGATCTGAGGTGGATTGATCCTTCGAGGTCATCCCTTATTATCTGTTGTGGACCCGTGGGGTCCATATCCCGTATATCCGTTTAAAGATTTTTGTTAGGATTGTACTAGGGGCATAAATGTAAAAATAACCTAAAAAACGCAAGAAGTAAAGAAAAAAAAAGTTTATATGAAAATGGACCTAATTGAAAAGAAATGAAAAGTTTAGGGGTAAAATGATAATTTTTTCAAATAATGAGTTTATTGAATAAAATTGACCAGCAATAAATAAAGGATAAAAATGGAAAGAAATAGTAAATAGTAAATAAGAAAAATGAACTATAAGAGTAAATAGTAAAAATATAAAGTAAAATTTGCAAATGTACAACTTTAAGGATCATATTGTAATTTGCCAATAATAATATTGGTAGGGAAATGACTAAAATAAAAATTCAGAAATAGTATGGTTCATAAGTGTAATTAAAAGTATAATGAATATTATTTAAGAAATTGCAAAAATAGTAATAATTGACGAGTGAAAAGTAAATTGCATATTAATAGAATTTTTAAAAGGGGACTAAATTGGAAGTTATTCTTGATAAGACTAAAAAAAGATTAGTGTACAAGCTGGTTTAGAATGAGATCAGTAAGTGAAATAAGTCGAAAAATGTTAGGACATTTAAGGATAAAATTGTTATAGAAAGTATCAGTGTCTAGGTTAATGATGTTAGTATTAATGACAAGAATAGTAGTAGTAAATTAATTAGTAATACTGTTATAAAGTTAAAGAAATTATCAAAGGGGTTAGCTAAACATAGGTAGATCATTGTAGTAATGCAAAGAAATGACAGAAAGATTGATCGAGAAAGTAAAATAAAGGTATTGCTAATAAGACGCTAACACTTAGATGCTACCAAATAAAAAGTGTAAGTATAGTAATAGACGATTCTAGTAATTTGATAGATAATCGAGGCAAGAATATTAAAGAGCTAGTGATGATATAATATATGAAATGAATAAGCTTGTGTATGCTTGCATAGAATGCTCAGCGCCTAGTATTGTGATTGCACGCAAGTTTCGAAGACAGAAAGACATGGAGGATGATGGGAGGTTTAGCCATGGCATGTATATTATCATAAGGAATAGGAATGTAAGTATTACAATTATGATTATGTATTTGTATAAGTATAAACTGTAATTAGTATTGCATATGAATTGTTTTATTGTTATAGTGCTTAAGTGTTAGAAATGCTTGAAAAATATTTTTACCGAACTGTCTAGTTTAATGCATTGGGTGACTATAATTCTGAGGTGGCATTTGAGTTAGTTAGTCACCGTATGTATAATACAGTGTTCTAAAGGTGTCTCACCACCGTTCAATGGTGTTGTGCCAATTCCTCCATCGTCGGTAATCGCTCCGTCACTGGTGCTCCCTAATCGTCATTTTTGCCACCAACTACGGCATCTAACGCCTTCCCCATTTTCTCTTCTTAAGTCGAAGCTCCCTTTCTCCTCTCTGGTGATCCACAACGGTAGATGGCAAATCGAACACCACCGATGAGCTCCTGAGGGCGAAGCGTGCATCTCAACACCCTTCATCCACCTCCAATCGTCGGCTATAGACAGATCGGGGAGCAAGAGAGATGATGGTTCTACAGTGATTTTGGCTAAATTACACCACCTTTAAGGCATGTGGCTACCGTCATCGGATTCCTCGCAACGACAGCCACCTCTAGGTGTCCTTGGGTCACGTCGGTAAAGCTCCAATCAAACTCCAATAAGGCTCCAACGAGTACAGTAAAGGACCAAAGTGGAGAAAAAATCATAGAAATTGGCTTCAACTGGTATGTGGCTACCAAATTTGCTTCTAATTAATTTATCTAAATGAATTCTGAATATTTGTTAAAATTTTAAATTTTTTTAGGATCAAATGACTTGTTTTCGTGTGTTTTAAATTGCATAGTATACTGGTGGACATATAATAGCGGTTGAATTGCTTTTGAATGTTGGTGTATGGTGGTTGTATTATTTGTTAATTGTTGTTATTTGAGGAAACCAGTTGTAGGGTCTACCGTCAACCCTTTTTTGTATTCTTATTTAACCGAAAATAAGGGAGGATGGGAGAGGTATGAATATGTGAATGTTAGAAATACGTCAGAGGGCCTTTAATGAATTTAATAGAATTGAATTGAAACTTAAGTACGTTAAATTGTTAATAGTATAATATGTGTATTAAGCTTATGGCTATAATGTTAGGAAGTTAGTAATGTTAATTGTTTAAATGATTAATAATTAATAAAAAATTATGAAATTTAATTTAGGATAGTCTAATATAAATAGTTTAAGTCAAATAGGTTGCACCATTATATGAATTAAATTTCTTCCTTATGTAAGCAAATAAAATGTGTTTGCGTGTATGGAATTGAATTCTGTCTATTCTAATTTTATCGGTCATGACTTAATGAATTGAAGCGGTTGATTAAATCCTGATACTATAAACAGTGACATATAAAGTTTAATTTTTGGTAATACAGTGGTTTGAATAAATTGTTTACACTAAGAGTTTTCTGATTTCGTCCACCATACACAACTGGGTTAAGTGGGCTATTGGACCTATAGAATTTACGCGTGGAGAATTATGTGGTTTAGTTGGTAAACAAAAGAGCTATAAGTAGAAATCATGAGTACTTATTTGACTAAACTTAGATGTAAATTTGAACTTCCTTTAAGTTAGTTAATATGTGTAGATTATAGAATTCAGGTAGGATTATGATTTGAGGCAATTTAAGTTATAATTATAACATAGGTGATGAGTTAGATGTTACGGGTATGCATATTTGTGTATATAATAGACATAACTTGAATTCTTGACTTGTAATACATAAACTGTGTTTTTGGATTTGTAAATTCCTTTATTGTCCGGTTAATTGCATTCGGCCAAAAATTGGATTCTTTTTATGCTTAACTTAAATGTTCTACTAGTATTATTGATAGGGTTGAACTAAATAAGAAGCTAATTGGGATATGAAATTTTGGAAAATAAATATATATCTAGAATTAGAAAGTATTATGTATAATTGGAAATGGAAAACACAAGAAAAATTAGATTTGCTTGTGTGATGACTAGTTAACCACGCGACTCTAGTTTCAAATAAGCAAATTAACTTAATTTTTGTAAGCTAATAGGCCATAAGGTTTAATTAGCTAAACCTTATTTTAGCAGGTCAATTTGTATTAATTACTTGAATTATAAGGCTTAAAAGACTATTATTTTAATCCTAAGAATGTAATTCTTTTGGCTTGCAAATATTCTATCATTTCACTTTGTTATATTAAAGTTGTGATTCTAACAAATTAAAGTATTTCATAGTGTATAAAAAATTTATATGTAGGATTTAAATTGAATGATCTTGTGATGATGATAATGTGAACTGGAATGATATACATAATTAATGCTGTGATTAGTATAAAAATATGACTAAGAATTTCGATGTGTAACTTGAACAATGTAATTGAGGAGAGATCCACAAATTGCATGATAAATTGAGAATAGGAAATGACCAGTAGAGCACTACCATGTCCTTGATAGTGAATAGCCCTGCATACAAACCAAAGAAATAATTATGATGAAAAAAAATTATTAAATAGTGATGGATCCTAATATATATGCTTTAAATAAACCATACTTTAAATATACGCATAAAGGTTTGTTTTAATTAATTAAATGTAATAAAATAAATAGCTCAGTGAGTAATCTAGAACTTTAAATATAATGGCTAGGCATAGTAATTTATATCGCGGTAGAATTGTGATATTTTATTTGATACTGCATTTGGATGTCGGTACACACATGAATTAGGGATGCAAGGTCACGGTAAGTGATCTAGTCCCAGGGATGCAGGATTACGGTAAGTAATCTGGTCCCATGAGTATCTGATTCTAGGGATGTAGGATTACGGTAAGTAATCTAGTCCTATAAGTATCCGGTTCCAGGGATGCAGGGTTATGGTAAGTAATCTGATCCCATAACACTACAAAAAAACTACTAATTAGTGACGGAAAATTCCATCGCTAATAACCTGATTTTCGTCGCTAAATTAAATTAGCGACACCGCGATGAACAATCGCTAAAAGGCCAATTGCAAATATAATAGCGACGAAATTCAAAATCAGTCGCTAATTTAGCGACGAAATTTTTCGTCACTAATTTATATTCCTAATTAGTTGCCGAATTACAATAATAATATTTAGCGACTACATTTTCCGTTGCTAATTAAAAATTTACCGTAAAAGTTAACAACAAAACCATGGTCGCTAATTATTTCTTAAATTCTTACGTTTGCACAGTAGCAACAGTTGCTGTTGCGAATCCATCGCTAAATTATGGCATAATTTAATTTTTTCTTTTATTATATTTTTAAATTTTCATCCCTTACACAATATAAATAATAATCTTATATTTTCATATATATAAAATTTGTAATGAATTCATTGCAAATATAGAGTCAACATAAAAAACAATATATAAAACAAAGTGCAGTTAAATCAAGCCATCTCTTTTTTTTAACTAATTTCTAACAAAAATGGAGCATGACAGCATCCCAGCAACTTTCTAACTTTCTGTAGTCATTATCCTATCAACATAACCCTGACCTCTATCTTTCTGTTGTGAAGCAACACCCTGGATGAATGTAAAAAACTCTGGTGTAAATACATACACGCCACAATTTATCAAGTCGCTTGCCTGCATCAGAACATAACATGAAAAAGAAGAAAAGACAGAAAAAAATAATGAAGGGAGGCAGAGTGCTAATTGCTAGAAATTATTGATGTAAATATCAGTACATACAAAAGTTTCAGGTTTCTCATAATTATTGATGTAAATATCCTACATAAAAACATTTGCTAATCAACCAACCTTGATAACCAAAATAGTACCCATCCCACTGTAGATGTGCCCAATTCGACTTCATAGTGTATGCCATAAACTACATTGAACCTGGAAATTACATCACTCTGCTTATAGTTACTATCCAAGTGATTCGTACAAGTTTTTCTAGCCTGAAAAAGATTGGCAACACAAAAACACATCACATGCAGATACAAACTCGTAAGAGCGATCATAACGTCTCTGTGTATTCTACTATAGGACACCAGATCACATGGTACTCATGTCATAGAAGTTAGACAAAATAAATCATTTGCTTGAATATTCTCAGTATGGATGTCTCAATGCAGCTTAGTGACGAGAATCACAAATATCTAGATAGAAACAGCACATGCCATAACTTCAAACAAATGTGCCAAAAGAGTGCTATGAATCCAAATTTTGGATGACATTCCCCTTATTCACCCTAAAATAGAAAAACTTGACGTCACACAATCTCTATTTCTGACATAAATCATTGTTAAACAGTCTATGAGTGTAATTATAGGTACATCCCAATGTCCAAAGTGCAAACACAGCCAAATTTCTCTCAACTCTTGTGTTTCAAAAGGCAGATACAATAAAAGACTATAAGCATCAATTCATTAACATTAAATCACTGCTTAACATGTGAAAAAAGAGAGACATGCTTTAAAATGGATTCAGTATGGTGAAAAATTATGTGCTATTTCAGCAGGTAACTGGTACTGCTAGTTGGTCAACTCAATACTTAAAGTATATCTTGGTTACTGATTTTTATTTTTCCTCCAATTCTGTCCTTGAACAGTTATTCAACATAAGATAGTCACTCATGCCAAAGCCAAATCAAATCCCCTGAATGTATGTTCTACAATCCTAAATGGCTGCCACAAGGATTGTTTCCATTCATTTATAATATAGGAATTGACAAAAATCCAGCTTCAGGGACTAAATCATAGATGATACAAGAAGGGACCAAATCACAATAGATTTAAAATCAATGAGAAACATGATCTAAAACTGAAATTACACCTTTTCCCTCTTAAGACTGAAGAAGTAGTTAGTACTCACGTACCAAGAATTGCTAGTCTGCTCCACATGAAAATGTTATAGCCATAAGGAAAGAAGTGCATGAACAGCAGGCTGAACAACTGCAAAATTACCAAAATTCCTCATTAATGAGCCGCCTTTCTTACCATTAAAATTTAGTAATGAAGATTAGAAAAGGACAACTTGCCTAAGGTTAACAGAATATTCATCTGGAAATCCTGCACCCTGAATGTATCTGACTACAACTGTGACTATGTTCTAGGTCTCCAAAGGATTATGTTCTAGGTATACAGTGCCAACTTCAGTGCATTAAAAAAATAGAAACAACACTGCATTAAAAATTGAACAAACAAATCTTAACAACCTTTTATTCACCAGGTTTTTAATCTTCTAATGCTTTAAAAGTCGATAAGAAGAGGACTAAAAAGTGTTTTAGCTGTACCATTAGCTGTGCCATTTTGTCTAACAGGTGTAAATAGTCGGTGGCTATTTTTATCCCAACAACTCATTAAAATGTGTTTGGTTAAATCTTCTAAACAATAGCTCTAATGGTTGTTTGTGAACTAATCAGTTGCTTATCCAATCTGCAACCTAAGGAGCTTCCAATCAACTGTTCTAATAACTAGTTTACGACGAACCAAATTACACATATGAACTTGAGTAATAATCAATTCTTCTATTATACCCACTCAACTCCATTTTCTATTTATAATCCCCAAAGCTGATATTACACTATTCGATACTCTTTTCAATCCATGAATAAATCATTTTATTCCAAGAAAACAAATCTCTTTCAGGTATTTCATCATTCATCACGAGGATTCCCTATAATAACAAAATAAAACAAAAACAACATAACTTTGCCGCCTCTATCAATTTTGAAGGGCAGACGACCTATAAATTTTCCCCTAGAAAGCGTAAAAACCAAAATTCTTGAACATATGATCAAAGGCCAAACCTTGATTAAAATAGGACCATATTAAAGCAGGACAAAGCTCTTACCATAAAACGATGCATTGAAGCTAAGCGTTGGCAGTCTTAGGGATGAGAGGAATAGGGGTTCCTTGGTTTTTGGATTGTTTAAGCTTGGCCTCCTCTTCACGAATCTTCTGCATCTGAAGCATTCTCTCCATGATAAGCTTATATTCGCAATTCTCATAAGAGTGGCGCTTGTTATCGCATTTCCATGGAAGATAAAACTCGGTCTGGCGACACTTGTTGAGCAGGATCAGCAAATGGGTGCACTGGTCTCTGTAGGGAATGGGCACTCTGGCCTCCAACATCTCCTCTTACGTTGCTATCATCGGCTTCAATGATCCCTTCACTTCCATAATTCCTTGGGAATTTGCTCCGTATTAGATTTTGAGAGAATGTGGAAGAGCAGGGAGAAATGAAGAATGAAGCAAAGGGAAGGGGCAATTAGGGTTTCTAAAAAGACAAAAATGCCCCACTTTTATTTTACAATATCAGTAAAATAAGGGATAATTTTGTAAATATATTTACCTAATTTTTTTTATTTATATAGATATATGTACACATATTTAATTTAATAAATTCATATATTCAGAGTTTTTTTCTTTAAATATGATTAGATTTTATCTATCTAATATTTGCATTAAATTTTTAAAAAAATTGAATAATAAAAAATATATTTTGGACAAATTAAAAATCTATAATATAATAAGATTACCATGAATTAATTGAATAGTACTAAATTATAGGAGTAACTTACATAAATTAATTATTTTTCTGCATATTTGATATATAGAAAAAAATAATAACAGAAAAACTCAAGAACAGGCTTAAAAAGTAGGGGTTGAAATTAATAAACAGTTTCTTTAACTTTTATAAATTAAATCAACCTAAGAACAATTTATATATTAAAAAAATGAGGTTTCAATCAATTCTAAATATCTCTGTAAATGAAACTATGGGAAAACTCCAGAGAGAGAGAGAGATACAGATGTAAAAAGGTAGGAAAAGAGAGGAAGCAAAACACTGTCATTTTGCTGGTCTTGGGTTAATTTTAAGTTTTTTATTTTATGCAATTTATTCCTCACACCATTTTTACTATTTTTTATTCTTATTTAACTTATTTTATAATTTAAGTGTCTCAATACTTATGATAAAATTTTATGAATCCCGAATCCGCTGACTATACATTTCGAATTATAATATTTAGGGTGTTATAGTCGCTGCTGATTTTTATTATTTTGTTTTTATATTCAAGGATAGTTTAGTAAATATATATAATTAGAATTTCTAATAATTTAATATTTGATCGAAATTTTGCAAAAAAAATAAATTATAAACTTTCTTAACTGTTCATCTATTTGATTATATTTAGATTTATTTATTTTTAAAATTTCATTTGATTATATTTAGATTTATTTCTTCTTTTATAATTTTATTTTTGTCAACAAAATTGAGGGGAGGGGATTTAAAAAAAATAGTTTGATTTTTAACTGTTCAAATTAAAAATGTTTTTTCTGATTTTTTAAATACTTATGTAGTTATAAATTAAAAATTAAATATTTTTATATGATATGATATTAAATTTGTCAAAATTTAATTCAATTTATATTCAAATTCAACATGTAAAAATTTAAATATAAATTGATTCGTATGATTTTAAAAAATTGGATTAAATTAGAAAATTTATTCATTTTGACTTGTATGGGTTAAAGTCTTGGATTGAACTATATTGTCTATCAATGTCTTTAGGGATGTGCAAAATCTTACTCTATCCAAACAAATCAAATAATTCGATCTGAATTAGATATTCAGATAGAGTTATTATGATTATATGGGTCAAGTAGAGTTTCATATACTTAGTGACCGATGCTGGGGGATGAAACGACGACGCGAGGCAGTCGGTGGTGAGAGAGAACGGCGAGAGAAACCACCGATGAGCTACGCCAGTAACCGGTGATGGGGAGAGTGACGCCCCCTCCTTTCCCTTACGTTCTTGCTCCACTCTCTCTATTTAGGCCCCTTTTTGGTTCTTTTCTTTTCTTTTTTTTTAAAGGTTACTTTCTTTTATAAAATTTTGTGGCCACACAAATTCTGTTGGTCCCGAAATTTTCATCTCTTTTCATCTTCTTTTTTTATATATATCCAATAAATATCTCACTCCAAGCTTCTAGAATCTAAAGGTCTTCTTAAATTATTATTATTATTATCCAATAAAAAACTTAAATGTTATTATTATTATTTTAATTATTTTAATAATTATTATACATTTATTTGTTTGAAATCTTTTGTTATTAGTTCTTAAATTTTTGCTTTAAATTCAAATTATCACTTTAAAATTTTCAAATTATGCAAACAAATCAATCATAAAACCAGTATCAAAATACTGTACACCCGTATTAAAAGTTTTCTCGCACGATTTCAAATTTTTAGGAAATTACAATTAAGTTTAAATAAGAATAATTTAATTATACAACTAGATATTTCAATTATTAAAAATTGAAGTTAATTCAATTAATTAATTGTTATTCAATTAAATAATAAATTAAGCTTAAAATCATATACGCATTAAATTGAAATGGTGGAGAGAGGTGAGGGGAGAGAAAATATTATTTTTATATGTCGGGTAAATTTCTGAAATTACTAAAATGCTCCTACCAAATTTCATCATTTTATCCTTGTATTCAAGGATAATTTTTTAAATATATATAACTAAAAATTTTTAATAATTTAAAATTTGCTCAAATTTTAACAAAATAAAAATAAATTATAAATTTTTCATAATCATTTAAATGAAATAATAAATTTTATATTATTATTATTATATAAATATGTATATTTATTATTTTTTATAATATGACTATATAATAATTATAACAATTACTTTATTATTATTATTATTAAAAATATAATTTTTCAAATAAATAAGTTTATATTTGGGGATAATTGATAAAGAAATCAATCAAATTTCTAATAATTTAATATTTGATTTAAATTTTATAAAATAAAAATTAATTACAAATTTTTTTGTTATTATTTTAAATGAAATAATAAATTTTATATTACTATTTTATAAATATTTATTTTTATTAATCTTGAACACACAAATATATAATAATTGTAACAATTAGTTTATTATTATTATTAAAAATATAAATTTTCTAAATAAATAACTTTAGATTTTGGTATAATTGATAAAAAATTATTATCAGCTTATAAAATAATTTATAACTTTCTATTATAAAATAAAATATTCATTTCGTATGGTCTATAATAAAATTACTTGAAACTATAAATAAATCATGTGAGTGAAATTAAAAAAATATATTTTTAAATTTATTTGCGACGGATTAGCTACTAAAGTTTCGTCACTAATTGTATTATTGTAACAAATTACTATTAGCGACAAAAAAATTCGTCGCTAAACCTTCGCGAAAAAGGCGCTATATTTTTCCTCCAAAATTAGCGACTAAAATGTTCGTCGCTAAAGTTTCTGGAACTAATTTCATCAATAAAAAATTAAAAAATTTAGCGACGGAAATATTTGTCGCTAATTCCGTCGCAAAATATGGTGCGCATACTTCCCGCCAATAATTAGCGACTGTTTATTCATTCCGTCGCTATTTCGTCGCAAAAAAATAGAAAATATCCTCCCCACGACAGAATTGTAAAACAACCGCGAATTCGTCGCAAAATTTACGACAAAAACAATGCCGTCACTAATTGGCAGTATTTTTATAATGTAAGTATATCAGTAGCATTGGAATCCTCATCCCGCATATTCGGTCAAGGATTTTCACTAGTAGTTACTGGGGTGATATTAATTGAAATTAGACAATACAAAAAAAAATAACAAACAAGCAAGGGCTAAATTAAACTTTCAAATAATAAGTTAAGTTACTAAAATATCACAGGCTACTAGTTGAGTAATAACTTGGAATATAAATAGAATTATTCACTTCTTAATGTTAGGAAATGATAGGTTTATAGCACGAATGGTATGGTGAATTGTAAGGTGTTTTATAATGTGTAATGTAGCGAATATCTAAGTGCTATAAAGACAATCACAAGTAAATGAGTAGTATTAATTTCATAACATTAATTTGATGTATTAGTTTGTCAATACGTTTAACACCTAAGTCAATTATGTACTTGAATTTTTGGGATATAAGGAAAATGTGCAAGTCAAGGAAACTAATTTACTTATTTTTGATAAGGTAGATATAACTAGGCTATAAAACATTATTTGAAGGAAATACAAGTGTGCAATACGAAAAAAATATTGAAAATTAGGTGTGACGTGATAGTATAGGTATGCTTGAATTAACTATTTTCAGAACAATGATGTACATGCATATGCCTTAGTTTGACTACAATAGAGAGCATAATAGAATAACCTAGGAATCGCTATAAAAATTTCAAATACCTTCATAAAACTTTACTTAATTAATTACAAATCCAATAAGATTAATTGGTTAATAATAAATTGCCTATCAAAATAAAGAATATTGTAAAGTTGAATAATATTATAAGAGAACATATACACACTGTATATGAAAATTGATTGTGGGCTATTCGTATGTATTGTTAGATTGAACTTATCAATCTTTATATATTTGTGATTTTATGTGTGTATGTTTAAATTTATAAATATATTTTAATATATTAAGTTGTACTATTTGAGAGGTAAATTTGGTAGTCACCACTAAGCTTTTAGCTTAGCATGTGGTTTGATTAAGGTTGTGGCCATGGTTATATGACTTTAAAAGTGTTATTTTTGTACTTTTTCACATGAGATTGACAATATTTAGAGGAAGTTTTACCGAAATTTTTAGGAAAATAAAGAGTAAGGATTGAAATCTTTAATAATTTAAGTAAAAATTTATATGGATCATAGATTAGTTAGTGACATAATTATCCAGCTCATTCATCGGACCGGGTATGGGGTGTTACAAGAGCGTTGTTGATTTTTTTGATCAACTCAGCAACGCTTAGTACTTCACCAATTTGGACTTGAGGAGTGGATATTATCAAGTGCTCATAGTCGAAAGAAGTGAGCTAAAGACATGTATGCATCACTCATTATGGAAGGTCCTATGAGATCCATGTCATTCCATTTGAGCTTATAAGTGTGCCAGCCACTTTTTACACTCTTATGAACAAAGTACTTGCTCTTTTCCTTAATCACTTCATTGTTGTTTATCTTGATGATATTGTCATTTATAGCAAGACCTTAGAGGAACATATTGAGAATTTAAGGCAAGTATTCAAGAATTTGAGGGAAAATGAGCCATTTATATGAACTCTGTGGAATTGGTTAATTATGTTTTTATTCAGTGCCCGATTTATTCCTTGCCATGGTATAAATTGGCTTATTGGTAGGGGTTTTCTTTTTGTATTTCTTCCTCTTTAAAAGATCTTATCATAAAATGGTATGAATTACCTAAAGGAAAAATCCAAAAAAAAATGTATGTCTTATTATATTCTTGGCTACGTTTTGGATAATCTAGTTAGAAATGAATGCTAAAAATTTTAATTGAAAAATCTATAAATTGGAGTCTATATGAATGTAAATGTTACCATTGAATTTTAATGAATTTCATAATTTAATATGAATGTTAAATTTTATTCATTGAGATAAATCATTGTTGTATTTGAGACATGGTGTGTGCTTGTTGACGATCATTGTGAGTGGTCGTTTGTCATATTTCGAGTTCCCCACTAAGCTTTGTAGCTTAGCACGGGTGTTTCATCCGTGTAGGTTGTTGGGGTGATATCTGCAGCTGGATCGCCAACTCAAGTCAACGAGAGAGACAACTATAGACTTTTATTTTGGGCTCTTTGTATATAGTAAAGATTTTGTGGTATTAGAGATATTGTATGAAAAAAAAATGTTAAACAGTTGTTGTATAGTGTAAAGAGACTTTATCGTACATTGAAAAGTTTTTAAAAGTATAGCACTCTTATATATATTAAATTTGATTATATGTTATGTTACACAGTAACTCGTGTGTAATGGATTGGATAAAGTGATATGTACAGATTATAGGATAAGGGTGCTACAATTTAGTGGTATCAGAGCAAAGGTTTAGCCGTTCCTAGGCTATAAGTGTTTAGAGTAATTGTTATAGGAAGTTAATGTGTTGGCCAATGCAGATACCTGGTCTTGATATGTTAGATTGAAATGTGGTGATTCGATAGAATTTGATAAATGGGATATAAGGATAGTTATATATGAGGATAAATGTATATGAATGAAGATTCGAAAGTAAACTATAAATATGATAGTATTTTCTTGGGATCTTAATTCCGGATTGAATAGTATAAAATATGCACATATGAAAGGTATATAGGATTATGAAATAAGGATGTTAGAGGGATAAGTAATGATTATTTAATTATAATACATGAGATAGAGTTATGCTTAGATGATGAGAGTATCTATGGTTGGAAGTTCTGAGATATCAAGTTAAGGTGTAATTATGATGCTCTATATACCTGTCAGTATTTCCTTATCGAGTACGGGCAATTGACGAAACATTATTCATGGGATGGGGCTAAAACATATACAGCACATGAGAAAATGCATTTGCATCTTATTGCATACACAAAAGCATTATTCACGCATAACATAGTATCAAGCATCATACTACATGTACAGGCCCCAACTGATGAAGAAAACTGACAGGATATATGTTGAGTATAGTACTGAGGCAATTTTATGATAATATCACTCTTTATGGAGACTGAGTTATAAGAGAAGTGAACTAAGACAAAGTGGGCATCAAGGAAATTTGGAAGAGAGAGTATGGAATGGAAGTTATAGTGATAGAGATAGAGGTATAGCAATGATAGCGTTGTATATGAGAAAAGCATACAGGTATGAATTTCGAGGACGAAATTCCTTAAGGGGGAGAGAATTGTAAGGACCCAAAATAGGCCTTAGTAGAAGTAAAGGGCAATTACATATTATTAAAGTCTAATTAAGTATTATTTGATGAATTATTAAGAGCTAAGCTATTAATTGGGCAAAAATATTATTAAGTTATCAATAATTATGTGATAAATTTGTAAATTATATGTTATGAATTTTATAAGGTCATAATTAAATTATTATTGTTGGTTTAATAATGTTCAAGGGTGTAATTAAAGTAAAAAGTATTAATTTGGGGTAAATTTATAATTACGGCATGTTTAGGGGCAAATGCGACTAAATGAATAATTGAGAGGCCAATTTAAGGAAAGGAACAAATGGTGGGGACAAAATATAACATACAAAGAAATGTGGGCTTATTGTGTAACATGCAAATAGTTGGAGGATTAAAAGGGATATTTGTGGGGGACATGCTGATGTCATTTTCCACTTAGCTCACCATACAAACAATGTTTTTAGGAGTATATATAGGGTTTGGTCGGCCACACCAAGGGGATTTCTCATTTTTACTTTCTCTCTTTTACTCATCTCTTATCTTCCTCTAAAAGCTCTAAATTGATCTCTATAGTTTTCAAGAGGAAATCCTACTGCAAGTTATTTAAATTAGAAGTTTTGAAAGGGAATTTGTAAGGGTTTAATGCAAGAGTACATGGATGTATGAAGAATTGGAAGGGATTGAGAGAAAACGGGAATAAATGGTGAAAAGATTGAAGGATTGATTTAAGGATTCAAAACAGGTTTGGGAACATCTTTCTCTTCTTGCATGTATTAATTGTGTTGAAATATGGATATAGTGTGATGTTTGAAAATGTTACTCTTGCTGTATGAGGCTATTGTTTCTGGATTTGTGGACTTATATATGGGAGAGATGCATTTTTAGTTGGTGATATGGTTTTTAGAGATATAAATGTAAGATTTTTACTTTGCATGTGTTATTTGACATAGCTAGGATAAATAAATTGTTAAAAGCTTGATTTGAGTTTATTTTAAAGTGATTTTAATATAGAAAGTTATAATCTAATGTATGAAATTATATTTGATGAGTAAATTGAAATAAAACATCAATCTTTGATGTTTAAAGGAACATGCATGTGAGTTTTAAAAATTCTGGGTTTGAGTTCACTGGACCTAGCTGTATTATTTTGGTCATATTTTGAGTTTTAGAATAGATAATTAGATTATTATAATTGGATATTAAACTAGACTTACATACAAAGATTTCATAAGAAGAAATCACACTCAAATTCTGTCTCTAAATGGGTCATAATCTAGCTTGAAAATCGGATAAGTGTGCAGTCTTGTACTCATGAACAGTCTTTAGTAATTTCATGATATCTCGAGTTCTAGAAATGATATTTCAAATATTTTTGATGTTATAGAAACTTGAAATGTATATCTACAACTTTATAGAAGACGACTTTTTCTAAAAATGCCTTTTATTATGTCAAAAACGAAGTACAAAAAGAGTTTGTTAAGCAGTTTGCAGGATTTTGGGAACAGGGTGAAAAATTAGTATGGCCAAACAAACTGTCGCGAGCGCGACAGAATGATTTTTGTAACCTTGCTTTTTATTCCCCTTTATCAGTGTATTAGGCTACCCCCATGTGATACACATATAACTGAACAAAATAGGCCTTGAATGCAAGTATACGAGAGCTCTAAACTCATGTGTATATAGATTTGTATCAAAGGATATATATATAGATTTGCATGATTTATATCATTTACATTGAAAATTTTCTATGAATGTATACCTATGCATCATGGAAATTGTGCATTAATAGTTAAGTTATAGTACCATGAATAATTATGAAATTATTGTTAATCATATATGTGTATGATAATATGATTGTGACATGATGTGTTGTTTAAAGATCATATGTTCAAGTATAAGTTTATGATGAAAGTTAAATGTGTGTGACATATGGTAACATATTGATATATGTATAGCATATGATTGATGAGTTATTGAGGTATACATATTGATAATCATGCTTACAAGAACAAGCTTACTAGATGTGAATGTACTATAGGTATGTACAATCTATGATTATATTTAAGAGTGCATGAGCATGTAATTGCCCTATGAGATAGAAAATGATTAAATGTCATTTAATAGGTGAGATTATATGCATGTGAAAATGGTATACTATAAGTGCAGCTTTAAAGTATGAAATGAACATGAACATAGTGTTGCCTGCAATAGAGTTTAAATGTGGATATAAATACATATATGATAGTTAATATTAAAAACGCTATCCATGAATGTTCATTTGATGCTGGGGTATATGAACTAAGAAAATGAAATCATGTCATGTTATATGTATTTATATGTGAAGATGATTATACATGATTCCTATTGATTTCTTGAAATTACTATGGTACATACAGTTTGAAATGTTAACTTTGTTTGTATGAAGAAGTAATGTGATTAGTAGAATATATGTGTGCATATAAACATTTATGCATATGTATGATCTTATATGGTTGGGTTCGAAGCTTGAAAACTATTTTAGAGTAATGATTCAAATAATATTTTTAAAGTGAAATGTATAACTATGTCTTTGCTTAATTGAAATGACATGATTAAGCATATGTGTTGTCACATAATGGCATGCTAAAATACAAATCTACAGTGTTATAGACTTAATTATAGAAATCTTATTAAAGCATATAATGGCATTATATAAGTATAGTATTGACATGCGGAAAAGTTACATGATTGAATAAGATTACAAGTATTAAATAGTAATACCCAACAACCAACAGTGAATACGTTCGCTGATTTACAGAAAGTTACACATGATTGTGTATATGAATACATTGATTACAATTACACAAGAGTATACATGTGCGTATAAGAATATGAATGAATAAGGAAAGGATAAAGTAAAAAGATTGTATTGCCTGCTTTGAGTCTAGGAAGTGGATAGATAGGCATGCCTATAAGGGTACCTTGCAGCTGCTTTTGAACATTTTGACCTGTTTAGGTCCACTTGAATTTAAAAGTATAGTGACCCTGTTTGGGTTTAAAAGTTAAAGTTTAATTAAAACAACCCTCGTGTGTGGTTGTAGCCGACCCCATTTGGGTCCGCTTGACCGGTCCATGTTATTTGATTGACCCCATTTGGGTCTATGTTATTTGTTTGGCCCTATTTGGGTCCATGTTATTTGATTGACCCCGTTTGGGTCCATGTTATTTGTTCGATCTTGTTTAGGTCCACCGATTTATCATACAGTTTTATCCCTACAAGGGATAATCGTTTAATACCTCCGGGTATCTCTTTGGTGCCTTCGAGTGACCTAGTACCTTTGGGTACCACCGTATAACCCATTATCCACCTCTTTAGAATAGTGCAGGCTTTACACCAAAGTTACCTTGGTTAAATTTATGGTATACATATGTGGGTCTTTTGTGATCATAAGTCTTTTTCTAGATGTATGTCAATGCATGATATATGAAGGAGTTTTTATTAGGTTAAAGAGTATTATAATATTTAATGGATGCAACAATTTTATAATTGCATAAGCATATTTCATATTAAAGATTATAAGAGTTAGACGGTATCAACCATTGTTTTTGAAATAGTTTTCTTATGATTATATTCATATGTTCATATTGTTTATATGTATACATTTAGTGAATGTGTGTTTGTTATTTACGGTGTGATGTATGCATATCTAAAACCTATAAACTAGGTATAAAAGAATAGTCTGGCAATGATGTGTAGTTGTTATGTTTTAATTGATAGGCTTGTTTTTGTAACTTATGCTATAGAAAGTAAGCTTGTAATATTATAAAGATCTCATGGCATTTGGAAGTGTTGATTTACCATTTTAATTCTAATGGGTTTATATCAAAGACATACGAGTATAGATAAAAAGATAATGGACCATTTATGCTAGTATGGTTTAGTATTAATTCAAAGGCTATTCACATGATAATTAGTTGAATTTAAAGTCATAGGAAATTGGGGCTTACATTGTTATACATGGTAAATGTAGCATAAATGTAAATGTTACCATTGAATTTTTATGAATTTCATAATTTAATATGAATGTTAAATTTTATTCATTGAGATAAATCATTGTTGTATTTGAGACATGGTGTGTGCTTGTTGACGATCACTGTGAGTGGTCGTTTGTCATATTTCGAGTTCCCCACTAAGCTTTGTAGCTTAGCATGGGTGTTTCATCCGTGTAGGTTGTTGGGGTGATATCTGCAGCTGGATCGCCAACTCAAGTCAACGAGAGAGACAACTATAGACTTTATTTTGGGCTCTTTGTATATAGTAAAGATTTTATGGTATTAGAGATATTGTATGAAAAAAAAATGTTAAACAGTTGTTGTATAGTGTAAAGAGACTTTATCGTACATTGAAAAGTTTTTAAAAGTATAGCACTCTTATATATATTAAGTTTGATTATATGTTATGTTACACAGTAACTCGTGTGTAATGGGTTGGATAAAGTGATATGTACAAATTATAGGATAAGGGTGCTACAATTAAAGTGTCATCAGCATACCGGAATGGAGTAATTTCATGGCTATAAGAATCATAAGGGATAGATTTTATGCCCTTAAAAAGATTCAACTTATTTGCCTTCTTAATCATACTAGACAGTCCCTTTGTTGCTAAGATGAACAAGAATGGTGACAACATATCACCTTGCCTAAGTCCACAGGAAAGAATAGTCTTCTTTGAAGGGCTTCCATTAATTAGAATAGAGACCCTAGCAATAAACACACATTTCTTAATCCAAAAGTGCCATTTGGTGCCAAAATTCATACACAACATAATATAGTTTGGATAATTCCAAGATGCTAAGTCAAATGCCTTGTGAAAGTTGACTTTTAAGAGCAAGCCACTTTTTTTTATTTTATTAAAGAATGAATGATCTTTTAATTTATAATGTTTGATATAATACTTTATTATTTTAGTTAAAATAAAGGTAGAAGATAAGAGTAAATAAAACAAAATGGAAATATAGAAAGGGAAATACAACTGAAATATTGAAGGATACATTCATTACAAGAAAATATAAAAATAGCAATGAAAAAATGGCAACGAAATTATTTTCGTTGCTAATTAGCAACGAAAATTCAATTTTATTGCTAAATTTACTTGAATTTTTTATATTTAGCAACGGAATAAATAATGGTGGTACTCTATTGCTAAAAAGGGAGAAAATTTTAGTGCTAAAATATAGCAATAAAAAATAGCAACAGAAACCTATAACCGTTGCTAAATATGACGCAATTAGATAGCAAAAAAATTTTAAAACGAAATTTAACAACAAAAAAAAAATTTGTTGCTAAAATAGCAACGAAATATATGTTTCCATTCCTATTTAGCAATGACAATTAAATTTGTTGCTAAAATAGCAACAGAATATATGTTCCATTGCAATTTAGCAACGAAAATATATTTCGTTGCTATTTTGCAACTGAAATGTGTTAAGATAGGTTATTTAGCAACGGAATATAAATTTTCATTGCTAAATTAGCAACGGAATGTATTTTTCATTGCTAAAAAGGGAATAATTTATACTTATATAAAAAATGAGAATAGCAACGGACTATTTTTTCGTTGTTAAAATAACAACGAAATGTGTTTTTCGTTGCAATTTTTGCAACGAAATGTTTTTTCGTTGCTATTTGAGCAACGGAATTTAGTTTTCGTTGGTAAATTCAATGATGCCCTAGGTATAAATAGCTTTCCCTTTTCCCTTTGTTCTTAATTTTTCCTCCTCCTCCCCCTGGCGAGCCATTCTCCTTCTCTTCCACTGTTGTCATTCACTTCTCTTCTCACTCTTCTCTCGTTGCCTTCTCCCTCATTTCAGAAATCTTTTTCCGATAATGGAACCCAACCCATCTTCACCGCCCCCTGTACACTCTCTCAAGAACCCATCGACACCAACAATGCTAATTATGCCTCCATTAACGCTATCAAAGGAAGTATCGCAGAGAGAAGAGATGGGAAATACGATTTTAAAGCAGAGAGGATTAACACTGAGTTTTTTTGGATCACCCATCCTCCACAGATCCATTCTTTGGAATCCCAAATGCAAAACCCCTCTCTCTAATTTTCGTTGCTTCGTTAGGGCTTCTTCGCATTCACAGGTACCTTACACATTTCTTTCTATCAAACTCTGTTTTTTATTCTGATTTTGATTATTAAATTTTTACATTTTTCCTATCACTGGAATTTCTTTTTTTCTTTTTCCTCAGACTCTTTCAGGTGATACCAGGCATCATCCGAATGTGTTACCTCAGGCAATTTTCTTTTTTATTTATAAAAAATCCTTCTTTGTCGGGTTAGTCTAATTTTTGCCTGAACAAACTTCAAAATATCATAAAGTAAGTAGCAAAAATGGGAGCTTCAACTTCGATAGAGCACAATTCTTCGAGTGAACAATGAGAAGCGAAAAGTCTAGTGGCTTTCACAAAAGCTTTGCCCATGCTTTAAAAGTCTTTCTCTAAGCTTTTTGATACTCAAACAAATATTGTTCCTTTCCAATATCCTCAAGTATTTTAATTCTTGCTCGAGCTCTCTGCTTTCGTGCAAATGTCTTTGCCTGTTAGAAATTATTTGCTAATTAATCTGTAATGAAGTTACTGAAACAGATAGTTTCATTCAATCGAAAGGTCAATAGGCTTTTTATTTATTTTTTCTTAAATAAAGTTTATATATTTCTAATTTATGGTTTTTAATTTGATCAGCAATGCTTATGTTTAAATTATAAAAATCCAAACAGTGAAGAACCTAAAATTTATGATTCTTTTCGGATGTTATTGGAAAATTTGGGTACAACCATAGTGGATTTGTTTTTCATCACTAAGAAAGAAGGGGTCAATTGGGTTGAATTTTTGAAAGGGTATTTGAAATGCTATGGAAGGATTTTGTGTATTGATAGTCAAATCTTGAAATTGTCTTTATATTTGCTACTTTCACTTTTGGAATTATGCTTTCTGGATCTTAAACTTGTTTTAAAGCAGAAACTCTTTTAAGGCAGTAACTTGAATTAGTTGGAACATTTAAAAGAATTCTATCTTACAATGGTGTACAGCTAGCCAGCTATCTAAGCAGACTTATACTTGAGCCTTATGTTATTTTGATAAATTTCTATTTGAAATTATCTCCTGCAAAGATTTTCTTGATAATGACTTGCAAGTTAATGCACTTTGGTTTATGGATAATGCACTTAGCATAAATAGTTATTGTTTTATATGCTATAATGTCACTGAAAATATATGAGAGAAAAGTTGCTACCCTTCCCAAGTATTTTCTTTTTACCATTTATTAATTTTTACTACTCAATTTAGAAATCGAAATTGTCTTGAGCCTAATTGGTCAAATCTCCTTCCTTTTTTATTCTCAATTCTCAAGATGATTATTGGTAGAGTCAAAATGTGATTGGGTGACTTTAAGTGTTCTGCATAAGACATGACTTATTAGAACATGAAAGGTGACTTTAAATTGCTTATTAACTGTGAATAAAATCACAGTAGGTGTGGACAAGTGTTCTTTTTAACATATGAGGGATCAAGAAAAATAAAATGTGTAGTTATTATGAAACTCTGCCTGGGAATTATTGGATGTATATTTATTTTGGAGCTGTTTTAGTAGGGCATACTAACTGAATTTTGTCTTCCTACAGTTAATGTACAGTTCTTACATGGAAATTTTAGAAGTTACTTCCCTTAGTTAAGCTTAGTTCACTACAAAAAAAAATGCATTTTACCGACGGATTTGTGCTTTTATCGATGGCAAATGACCTTATCGACGGTATTTTATTATTTTACCGACGAAAAGTATCCGTCAGTAAAACGCTCGTAGGTACCAAATTACCGGCAGAAAATTCCGTCAGTAAATATTACCGACGGGTTTATAAAAAACCTTCCGTCGGTAATTTTATTTAAAATCCGTCGGATGTTTCGTCGCGTTGACCGTCTACCGACGAAAAACGTTGTCGGTAAACCGTCGGTAATGTTTAATGAATAAATTATTAATTTATTTTAGTATAAACAGCGACGGATATTTTCATCGGTAATGTTGTCGGTAGTATAATATTAAAATTATTGGAATGTCAGCGATAGATTTTTTATAATTTTTCAGTAACATATTATTTTTTATAATTTTTCGGTAACATATTATTTTTTATAATTTTTTGCGAAATTATATATTTAATATTTTTAAATCCCAAATTAAACACAATAAAGTCAATATAAAAGTATAAAATCTAAATTCAATATATATATATTAATTAGTAATTTTAATATATATCAAAAATAATTAATACAAAAAGTTATACAAAATCTGTACAAATATTGTGTAAATTACAATGCCAAAAACATAAAACTCAACACTAAATATACTTATAACATTCTTAAAAACAATGAAAACTTTAAATTATTAAACAATTCTTGAAGTAAGGTCATCAACTGGTTGATGACCAATATAACCTATACCTAATATGCGCCCTGCTTCCTATAATGCACAGTAGGCAACCTGCTCCCATTCTTCACAGTTCTTCAAAACCATGTCAAGCATTCTTCTTTCATCCAAAGTTATTTTAAGTAACCTTGACTGCGAAACCAATTCCTGCATCATATTTTAGCTTTCTTTTAATAATAATGATGCATTTGATCATTAAATCTTTAGTAAATAAATAGAGCCTGAAAACATCAAACCTTTAGGTCCTCAAGTTTGGGCAGAGGAAAAGAGCCCAATCCCATGCTAGAATAAGACCCCAAAAATGCCTTAGAATTCTTTATCCAGCACTTGGATGTTGCTACAACATCTTTAACATCACCTAAAGTAGGAAAAATCAAATGGATGTTTTATGTACACCTACAAGATTGAACTTGAAGATTATAATTTAGAAAGGAAAATGAAAGACAATATAAAACTCAAATAGATCTGCTCCAAAACCACCATCAGGTAGCTAGTAAATGGCCAGAACTTTTAGCAAGATGCACAACTACTGAATAGATAATAGAAAAAAAGAAAAATATTAGATCTTGGAGTTGCACATGCAACATCCACCACCTACTAACTTCCATTCACATCCTCTTTGTGCCACATATAAACACTCAAGTTGAGATGCAAAATGTACGAATTACTTTTCCCACAATCTTCTAAAAAAATTTGTATTTCTTATATAGTAATCTACTCAGCAACAGAAGAGAGCAATATCATATTCATGTCTTTGAGTATCAAACCTATAGCACACTATAGACTGGAACTCGGTTTTCTTGCAAAACAGATGGATTTAGCATGGTAACAAGCTAAAAGAGTAAATCTGGTCATGCATCATGAACAAGACAATACCAATATGTTCCCACACCAAAACACACGAACAAGAAAAAATGAAGGAAAAAAATAAAAAAAAACATCACCGGTATCAGCAATTAATGTGAAAAAATATTTAAAAAGTTGGAAATACAACTAGTTTTGTATAACAAACCCTCAAATACTTTTATAATTTTATTTATATTTTATTTTATACGTGCCATATACTTTTCATTTATATTTTAATCAAATCATTACATAATTTGTTTAAATTGATTTTTAAAATCATTCAAGATATAATATTTATTAAAATTAACTTATCAAGTGCAGAGACAGGCAGTTTAACTAGTTTAAGTATAAATATTACTTTAATAAACTAACAATTAAATTTTATAAATGGGTTCAGCTAGCAGGTATCCAATCACTAATACTCAAACCCAACACATGTAATAAAATTAATACCTAAACCCCTTTTATTATTTTCTGTGATTCTAAATTCTTGAGGCAAGAAAATAGACCAACTCAAAACACATAATAACAGAAACTATAAGGATATAGAGGGAAAAAAGGAAAAAAATTAAATTAAAATATTATCATAAAGAATTGTTGCAATTGAAAATATGATGAGAATTCTGCTTGTTTAAAAAAACTTCCATTGCAACAAATACCAGCAAAATTATAGCTTCAAAAGGTTACTGTATTCAGAACCCAACATGTTTTATCCAAATGTTGAAACTAGCAAACATTAAGAGCCCGAAAACTGTCTGTTCAAGAATTGAAAGCAAGCAAGAGATACTGCTAAACTAAATTTAAAAGCAATTAAATTGTAAGCATTAGTAGTGCTAAAAAATACTGTTAATACGTAAATATAGGCAAATTATATCATGCTTGAGCAGAAGCCACATGGTTCATCATTAATGATTATGGAATATATGGCAATTTTAACTACACATATCACCCATTTCCTGCCAAAATATCATGCCACTGGGCAAACTCAATATACCAGCCCATTTCCTTTATCCTATCATACTAATAGTTAATTATGAACATTATCATGGCAAAAATGCATCTTAATCTATAGACAATCAAAATAATCCTTGTTAATTTCATTAAAGCTTACTGTTTCAAAATTTATTGGATCCATCTCCTTGAGCTTCTGCATGTGATTGGAGGTTTCTGGATCAAAGACATTTCCAATGAAGTTATATACTTCAGCAAAACCTGGTAGACCTGCAAACCGTAGGTGAATGAAATGAGCCTTTTTCTTCTAATAAGAATTGTGGAGAATAGAATATGGTGGTCTAGAAGATTACCATAAAGCACAGGTGTTTGTTTCCCCTGCTTTGTTATCTCAGTACTTGTTAGTGTTTTGCTTAATGTCCACGGGCTGCTGACAGAGTTGTTACTCATTCTTGTGATCCCCTTTGATCCAATATCAGCTGAATTAGTAATGTATGGCATAAAAAGTGCTGGAAATTTCCCTCTGATAAAGATACAGATGCAATAACAGTAAAATAACATGTAAAGAACTATGCATGCCTTCAGCTCCATGATGATTAACAAATTCATCTTGTGATGGCATGATTTTTCTTGTTGCATTATTAATTAGCATGGAAGTGCCGTCCTATGGACCATATCCAGATGCAAGGGTATTCATCGAATAAGGGTAAGCCATAGCCGCTGCCACAAATCAACCCAATAAAAACATGAAGATGCCACAAATCAACCTAATAAAAAGAAGGATAGATATTTGATGCTGCACTTCATTTTTATCCTGCATGATAAGTACTTTCCAGTCACAGTGAGTGATAAGAAATTCACAGTGAAAAATGCATAAAAGGAAGGGAAAGAACATGGAAACTTAGGACAGAAATCATATGTCCTAAGTTGTTGTGGTTAAAATAGGTGTAGTTTTCACACTCCATAGCTACTCATCAATTGTATGCTAGAAACAGGCCCAACTGACAAACACAATTAACGAGCTAACCACAACAAACCCCTAATCTTCATAAGACGCAGACAGATGTATAGTGGAGTATTCAACAACATAAGCCCAAACAAAGCAAACCAATCAATGGATTGTTGACCTAATACCAAATTGGAGCAAGCAAAATTTTGTCAAATTGAGAAGATGCTCCAGTTTATCAGGCTTGACTATCATTATATTTTCGAGAGTTACTATCAATTATATCATCAATTTAAAAAGAATTTCATATTAACCAAAATAAACAAAAATATGAAGAAATGCATTCATCCAGAAAAATAAAATAGAATAAGATTTAGCCATTGAATTGCCGAGTGAGAGATAGAGAGAGGATTCTAGAAATCGAGCTTGAGCTCATCTTTTTCATTAGAGAGGTAGTGGAGAATGTAAAGAGTAATGCGAATGATGGCGACCCAAGTAGCGAACATGGCGCCATGGACCCGTAGCTACTTCAATGCAGCTTCTTTGTCAGGTTTTCGCATAAACATCCCTGGAAACATAATTTTGATTCTTTTTTCTCAAAGTTTTCTGCTCTGATAACTCCGCTCTCACAAAATCTAACACCCTAAAAATAGTCCATTTACTGCTCTGATGAGTCTGAGGCTTTAGAAAAATCACGCATGCATAATTTCGAGCTATTGACCACACATGTTTATTGTTATTTTTAATAAAGCATTATTTTCTTTATAGAATATAAGCAATGGTGAGCCACGTGGTTGAGAATTACCTCCCTTATTTTTTAAATTATTTTTTTTACATATATATTTATATTAAATGAATATTTTTATATCGTAAAAATTTTGTTTTGATCTCTGTCTCTTCCACTTATTTCTTAAATTTAAATATAATTTATATTTTTACCCTTTTGATTATAAATTCTAGTTTTACCACTAAATATAAATCATATTTGATTTGATATATAATGTTTACCAATGCAACATGAATTCATATATATATATTGATCGCTTTAAATTTAAATAATAAAAAATACAAGTTGTACAGATCGAACTTATCACATCAAAATATAACAAATTTTTATTTAAATATTCAAAAAATATTTTGTATATATAATTGAAAAATAGGAGTATAACTAAAATATATTAATTATTTTACATAAAAATTATATATAATTAAAATGAAAAAATATCTAGTCTAGGCTTTATTTGGAAAAAATGATATTTTATAAAAAAAATAAAAAAACAAAATTTTAAACATTTATTTAAATATAATAAAAATAATAACGACGGATTACCGACGGAAATGAACGTCGCAACCATTAATATTTTCATTTCCCCATATTCCGTCGCTATTTCATCGATAAATAATGTGCCAAAATATGCTGCCATTATTTACCGACGGAATGTCCATCGGTAAATAACAAAAAATTGATATCCTTACCGACGAAAGTTTTTCGTCGCTAAACCGTTGCTACAAAATGGCGCCACTATTTTCCGCCAAATTTACCGACCGTTTTCCATTTTGGTCGCTAAAAAGTCACCATTTTGCAATTTTTTTATTTTTACCGACACGGTAATATCTTCTTTTAGCAACGGATATTGTTCCGTCGGTAAAATCAATTTTTTTTTGTAGTGGTTATTTACCATTTCTCTCTCATGTTTTTATTACTGCTACTTGCTGAAATGCAGTGTGCATAAGTATTGCTTCTTTTTGGAACCTACTCCTCGAAGTGTGTAAGAACTTGTGTCTCTAATTAGGTTCCACTTGAACTTATTATAATTGATACGTAAAGTGGTTTTTTTTCTTAATTGATTTTGTTATAACCAAATTAATTATGTTTTAAATTATCAAATTCGGTATTAATTTATCATGAGCTGCAATGTTAATTGATTGCAGATGGTCTTCCAATATTATGGTATGAGTTTCCATATCAATTGATTCCTATTGCATTAGATTGAACTAATAGAAGTATTTTGTACTAATTTCATACCAATTATATGGCTTTTAGATGTTTGCAATTTAAATTTTTTGATATATATATATAAGAAAATTTTATTTGTAAAAACTAAAACCTTTTTTTCTGTTTAGGCAGCCTTTTTTCCTACCTTACTACTAATCAATTGTGCCTAAAATAAAACTATTTCTCTTCTTTTAATTCTTTAAATTTTTTGACATTTTATAATTAAATTTTTATACTTTTATTTTATAATATTAAAAATTATAAAATTGTTTGCATCGACCTGATTGGATATCCTTTCATTGTTTAAGACATGGTTCCTTTTCATATAGCAAATGAATAACATGCTGAAGCCTATCTACAATCTAGTTACAAGTTAATTAACTTAATTGTTTTATGTTCCTTTTTTATTTTTCTACTTATAGGTAATTTGAGTCAAAACAGGAAGCAGTTTCCATTTTATTATGATTTATGGAGCTTTTATCCAATGTTTTCTACATTACTTGGTTATTTTAGCTTATATTTACACATTTAGTTCCCACTTCATTTTGTCACTACCTGGATAACTGACTATTGGAAACTATTCCCTATATTGGCGCTTTGCGAAAGGCATATTGGATTTTCCCCCTGATCTTGGTATTTTTTGATGCCTAGATGGTCAAAGAGTAAATGTAGAACGCTTCCCCTTCCTTTTTATGAACTCATTCCTTTTCTTTGATTATGTAGCTTGGTACTGTTGTTCCTCAATTTCAAAATCAAAAGCTTGTACAGAAATTAGAAGCTCAAAAGGTTGAATATTCTGCTTTGAAGAATAAGTTCTCACATTTGAAGGAGAAACAATAGCCTTATGATGCGAAATTGAAAGTTGTCAATAAGTCTTTGGAAGTGGTAATTTTATTTTATTTTTTTGTTATCTTTTTTTATTTCTGTGTTTTGTTTTTATTTTTCCTAGCTTAAAGAAAAGCTTCTTTTTGGTTTTGGCATTACATATTGAATATTGCCTTCTAAGAAATTGGCTTTATGTTTTAACGTAGTTGGTTACTGACTTGGAATTTGAAGAGTATTTCTTTTTATGGCAACGTGGTTACATGCATGCCTGATCAAATAATGTGAATGTTGCTTTTATTTTGATGTGTGTTGCTTTTATTTTAATGTGGAAGGTGGTTGTGTGTCTAAGCTACAGTGTATTTACTTTGTTGATCTGTACAGGGGAGATCACAAGTCATCCTCTTGGTGAGAGATCAACTGGAAAAGTCAAAATCTGAAGTTTTTCGGTATCAAACCTTATATGAGAAACTACAGGTTATAACTAGTCAGTAGTTTCATTTATGCCTTAGACTGTCATTTCTTTTACATGGATTTGGTTCTGATATTGAGTATGTGAATCTCATTGTAATTACAGGTTGAGAGGGATAACCTTGTTTGGCAGGAGAAATAATTGAGTGTAAAATATGATTTAGTTGATGTTTTTCGAAGATCTTCCGCTGTTGTGGATTCTAGGATTGCTAATTTAGGGACAGAGATACAAAGATGGATTAATGAGAAAAATATGATTGAGATTAAACTAGAAGAAGAGTCAAGAGAACCAGGTCAAAGACATCTCGATTCTTCCATATGTTTATTTTGCAAATATTGCTGCCTTCTTCTTGCCTTCAATTATTGCTTTAAAGCCTAATGCAGATGCTCTCTTTTAGGAAGAAAATCCATAATTGTTGAATTTAAAGCCTTGGTTTTCTCATTTCCAAATGAAATGGAACATATGCAGCACCAATTGAGCAAATACAAAGTAGTTGCTTCTGATATTCATACCTTGCGGGCTAATGTGCAGTCTCTTTCTAGTGTTCTCGACAGGAATGTGGGTTTATTATTTTGCATTTGGGCATATACATTCCCATCTTTAGTTAAAAGACTTAAATCTTGGTTTTTTAGAATGGGTAAAAGAATGTGAAAGTTTGTCAACCAGATCTAAAGACCAGGTTGCTGAGATGCAAAGGCTTCAATCTTTGGTATGTAGTATTCTTACTCCTCTCTCTATCTTCCTCTTTAATTTCATCCAACAGTTATGCAACCTTGGTTAGCCTGGGATGTCTAATTTTAATACGACTTCATTTGCATGACTTGTGCATTATCTCATTAAACACTCTTGTAGTAATTGTTGCTTTCCACTTAATACCTAGTGTTTGTATTGTAAAATCATGTATTCTTTTTTATGTGATGGGATAATTTATAAGATTGTTACAATGGTTCAAGAAAATTCTTGTACTCTAGCAGTAGTGTCTTAGTGTAGACTAGACAGTGTTGATACTGAAGTAGCAATATTCTCTTAGTTCATGAAGAAAATGGTTGTACTTACCATGTGTATGGATTTATTTGAATTTGTAATTGACTTTATGATTTCAATGAGAAGGTAATTGGAAAGTTTGTGAAATTTGATTATTTTTACTTGATTAAATATTGTCCAGAGATAGTGTGGTTTTGTAATGTATTATCTATATGTATTTTGTGTAAAAAATAATAATTAAAAAATTATAATAATTTTTAGTGATGGAATATCGATGAAAATTCCATCGTAAATTTTTTTTATATTACTAGCTAAATTTAGCAACGGAATTACTAAACTGCTGTCAAATCCGTTGCTAAAAATAGCAATGGAAATTAATTGTCATTGCTAATTTTGATCAATTAATCGGATTCTACATTGGTTGGATTTGAAATTCCGTTGCTAAATTTAGCAACGAAAAAAAGATTCAATTGCTAAAAAATACTAACCGTCAAAATTGCAACCGAATTTTTCGTTGCTATTGTTTGTTGCTAATTTTGATTAGCAATGAAAATTCAACAAATTCGGTTGCTAACTTTCATTGCTATTTGCTAATTTTCTTGTGATTAATTTTGTAAATGGTAATATTGTGGACCGTTTTATTTATAGAATGGTAGAAAGTAAGAATTGATGATCGATTATGGTGAATATACCAAAGAGAGGGACTAAACATAATAATCAAAGTGAAGCTCCTAACTATACACGTATTTTCCCCACTAAATAACTTTTATTTGATTTGTCAGGAAGCAAGGGTATTAAATCAGAGATTAGAGATGGATGGTGAATTCGGGAGTTTGATTTTTGATCAGACTTATTCCAAAATTTCCAATCGTAATTAAGCATGCTTCGCAGGTCTGTTTGCAGCACATGGGAAAACAAGCATCTAATAGACTTGGCTGCAGTTTCTCCCTACTCCATTTCTATTCATTAACTCTTTTCAAAAATCTAGGCTCTCACACAAAAGAAATGTTTTCAGCATCTCCATTTAGGTTTTGCTGCTTTTCTTTATTTATTTTTATTTTAAAGCTTATATATACATCCCAGTAGTGTAATATAGCACCAAACCCTAATCCGTAAAACTGTATTTTACTTCTACACACCCATTAATTTCCATTTGATGATAGTACCTCATATATAAACAGATTCTTGAAGGGCATTATAGTAAAACAAAAAAAAAGGTAATTTAGAAGTGAAACAAAAATTGCAGTATATGGTGCGAATTTGCACCTGCAAAGCTGTTTAATTTAGCTAAAACAACAACTTCATATATGAAGTTTTGGCAAAAAATCAACACCCATGTCTCTTTCCCCATCAAACACTCTCCCTCTCTCCTTATAAGAAAATAAAAGTAAGAAAACTATCCTTCTTTCTTTTCTCCATGGTTCTCTGCCTAGATAGACAAAGAAAGAAAGCCCTATAAATAGGGCAAAGAGAGTGAAGTCTAAGCACTTTGGCTTCTTTGGGATTCTAAATTTTCCGAAAGCTGAAGTGCCCGGAGAGTGACCAAATTAAGTTCAGGTCTGTCCGCTCTTTCATCTAAAAATATCAACTTATATATGCATATACACATAATTTTTTTTTTTTTGTTCTTCTCGGTATATATATTTATAAATATGTCAAAACTGTTTTCCTTGCTTTCTTGTATAAAGAAGAAAAAATTTAACTTATAATTGTTTCAGCCCAAAAGGAATCTTCTTGTTTACCCTAGATATATGGACGTCTTACCACACATACCCTCTCTATTTCTCTTTCTCTTCTTCTTTGTCAGCACCTGTTCCCAGATTTTACATTACTCTTCTTCTTTCTTTTTTTTTTTTTTTCCTGACTCTAAGAAATATTTGTTTTTTCTTTTCTTCTTCTTCTTCTTCTTTATGACGACGTTTAAAACTTTTTTCAGCTGATTTTCTTCTAACACACATGGGCATCCGTAACATATTTCAGCTAAACAAACGGGGAAAGAGTTTGTTTAGTTATAGTTTTACGTAAGGTTTTTAAGAGGTGTTTCATGTTATATCATTCAGCCTCAGTCATCTTGACATGATCTATGAACTGATGTCACTGAAAAAGAAAGACCTACAAGAATGAGGTAGAAGTCAGCAAATGGGTCGTGCACCGATTAATAATACTATATTTGTGCTACAGATCTTGTCAATCTTATGTTTTATTCTGATCTGATTTTTCTCAGCTGATTGGGTATGGATATCTTCACTGATGTCTCCTTGGGAGCTAATTTTCTTTTTTTAATTTTTTCCTGTGTACGTTTAGTCTTCAAGATCTGCTTTTTTTTAACTTTCCTTTTTTTTTTAGAGTTCCTCTCTTTTATCCTCGTTGATTTCTTTCTCTTTCCTTTTTAGTTTTAATTTTCGTTTTGGATTCCGTAATCGGTTTCTTTATGCAGATCTGCTCTCAATATTTCATCATATTTCTAGGATCGTGTTTTTAATCTCTGGACAACCCTATAAAAAAAACACAAGGAAGAAGAAGAAATATAAATATTGTTTTTATAGGAAAAAAGATCCAGGCTGAGCACAAATGAAAAAACTCCGGATTTGGTTCGAAAAAGAAGTCCTAGATATATTGGAAAGAATGAGAAGTCCAGATCTCTTTTAATTTTTTCTTAAAGAATTTCTTTAGTTTTTTGTTAATGTGCTCTTTGTCTTCTGAAATAAATACATATAAAAATGTGTTTATGTAAGTAGCGATGTTGAGGTGCTGTAGGTAGGTAGCTATGGGAAGAGGAAAGATTGAGATAAAAAGAATAGAGAACACAACGAATCGTCAGGTGACCTTCTGCAAGAGAAGAAATGGACTTTTGAAGAAAGCTTATGAATTGTCAGTCCTTTGTGATGCTGAGGTTGCCCTCATCGTCTTCTCAAGTCGTGGACGCCTCTACGAGTACTCCAACAACAAGTAATGCATATAATTTTATTTCCCAATTTCAGGTTCTAATTAACTTGTTTTTTTTTTTTCTTTATACACACGTATTTTTTGCTGCCATGAGAATTGCATGTCTAAGCTATCGACTACCTTCATCAGTTTCTTTAATTTATTTACTGCATCTTAATTAGATAAAATAAGCAAAACAAATTTTAGTAGCAGCAGTACTGTTCCTCGTCCATTCAGTTGTACCATTTCCTTTTTGGTGTAGCAATCTTGTGTGAAAGTTCATGACAATGATGAAAAATAGAGCAGTATAACGTTTTGGACTCCTCTAAAATTAGTACTCTTCCCTTGCTGTTCCTCCTGCGGATTTGTTTAGTTTCCATGTGGCTCATGGTTCCCCATTCACAGCTTTCCAAGTTCTTAATTATTGCTTTTTGTTTGTCCTCTAATTCACACAGAGTAAGTCATCCCATTCTTCAAGCGTTTATTTTTGTCCTGTTTCAGTGGGACTGCAATAGAATTTGGAATGAAATGAAATTTTATATTCCGTTTTCTTTTGAACAAGTGACTTTTTTCTTCTGAATTTAATTTGAAATATTTTCTTAAAAATATATATAAAAAAAAATTAAAAGTCCACTAAATTATAGCTCCACTATGGGTTCCAATTCGAAATACTAATTCTTTTTGCTACTTAATTAGAAGGATGAAATATTGTATTTTCTCCTGCATCTTGAAGTATGCTTGCTTAAATATATATTTAAATCTTTAAAGGGAAAATTTATCTGGAATATTGAGTTTTAATGAAAATAACGGCTCAAACTGTACTTTGTTTAGAAGAGAGGTTGACGCCTTACTTGTATTGAATTTGAGTTTTCGTTTGACTGAAGTAGAAGCATTGGAGAAATCATGTCTCAATTTTCGTCTTCCCATGAATGTAATGGCGAGCAGATTGATTTTAAAAAATTCAAACTTTAGTATTCGTTTTTGGACCGTGTTCAGAAAGTTAAAGAATATGTGTGATCTTTGAGAAATCTCTAGTGGACAACAGAGTATTAAAGCAACCATCTCTTATCTTTACCTGTTTGATGGATTGTTAGAGTCTCAGTTCATTGGTCTTCCGTTTCCATTTTCAGCTTTCAAACTTATTTACTTTTGGCCGAAGCAAATCTATAACCTTACTTCTCTTCACCCTAAAAGGATTACTACTTTTTCAATACTCAACTGCCTTTCTGTTTCTCTTCTTACCTTCAAGTGATGAGCGAATAAAGAAGGAAAGTACACAGTTCTTTCCGCTAGGCTTTCTCCATTTTAGTCACTGCAACCTAGCTTGTGAATTTTATAAGAGACTTTTTTCATTTTCAATGCCTCAGTTTCGCCCATGTGCCCTAGCATGTCTTTAACTTTTAATGAATTCAGGAAGGATTTTTCTTTCTTCTTTTTTTCCTCAAGAATGGGCTTCTTCATTTTATTTTATCCGAAACAAAATGATATAAAATTAATAAGACCAACGAAGTAAATTACGGTATAAAAGAAACAATAAATTACCATATGTAACATTAATAATAATAGAAATGGGAAATGATAATGTGATTGGGTAATATTATTATTATTATTATTATTATTATTATTATTATTATTATTATTATTATTATTATTATTATGTCCTAACAATGGAAAATGATAATACGGTTTTTTACAATCCGTTAAATTGTAGGAGTTAATTTATATGAAATTTAAAAACAAATGTAAGCGCATAGCATCAAGGTTTACTCAAATTCATATATAGCAGGAAACGGCTAGTAAAATCATTCAATAACAAATAAAATCACTCCAAATGAAGCAGTGGTATATCATATATATAGATGGAGAAAGGGAAACAAGCGGAAAGATCAGCTTGAGGAAAAGAGTTAGAAGAGTGGCCTCCAAAGCAGCAATTCGCTGGAATCTGGCAAAAAGGAAATTTGGTGGCTTTTCAGAATGAAATCTCGATAGTGGTAGAATTTTGAGAAAAATCACATAGTTTTACTGTTAAAATATAAATTTGGTCAACAGTGGTTAATACCTTGTGAAGTTTTGTTTTTGTTTTTTCTTTGTAGTGGTTGGAACATTAGTCGATTGTGATGTTCTTCCGTATGGATTTTTTTCTCTTGGAATTAAAGGTTTTCATTGGGCAAGAAAATAAAAAATAATTGCAAATCATAATTTGTAGTTGTGTCCATTGAACTCTATTCCAAGATGTTCACTGTTTATCGTAGAAACCAATATTTAAACGCTTGAGCTTTGCGGGATGCAGCATAAAATCAACAATCGAGAGGTACAAGAAGGCTTGTTCAGACAATTCCAATACCGGCTCTATTACAGAAATTAATGCTCAGGTATTATTATTTTTTTCTTGGCACTTCCTTTTTCTTTTTATGGCTAGGGAGGGAGAGGTGATGCGATGTGCTCCGGAAAAAAAAAAAAAAAAGCTTCATAAATAATACAGTCAGCTTCACTTCTTAAAAGTAATCAATACCGTGCTATAAATGGGGTAATAATTACTATTCAAAAGCAGTGTAATATTGACACGGTATCAGTGAACTTATACATAGTTTCCAATCTAATACTACTTGTTTTATTATTAACACTGGATCACGAATTTGAGTAATGTTATTATCCTTATGGGCTAATTATATATGTGCGATGGATGGTGGCTTGAATGAAGTATTATCAACAAGAGTCGGCAAAGCTGCGGCAACAAATTCAGATGCTGCAGAATTCTAACAGGTATTACCTTTGTCCGTCCTTCCTTGATGCTAATTATGAGTGTAAATCAAATAACGGTGGTTACGAATATTTAGTGATCAAAACGAATTCCCTCATACTCATGAGCATGCATGAAAACTTGCCTAACTCTTTCGAATTTAATTTGAAGTCTTCAGAAAATATTTCCCAATCATTTTTTTTTTAATAAATTTGATGGTTAAATGGAAGTATTAAAAAACTGATCCATAATTGGTCTGGTGGCCAGCTCAAGTAAAAGTGTGAAAGTTATCCGATTGAATTCGTCCTAGTTAGGTGTTAATTATGCGTCTCCCTAATAATAATTCTAAAGAAGACATTAGTTCCATAATGCTCATAGTTTTTCTTGTTTACTTGAAAGGCATTTAATGGGAGACTCCTTGAGTTCTCTAACCGTGAAAGAGCTAAAGCAACTGGAGAACAGGCTTGAACGAGGCATCACTAGGATCAGGTCTAAGAAGGTACGACCTTCTATATATCATTGCTATTCCTTGTCTATATATAAAGCTCAGTCTAGTGAGCTCCACTCTTTTCTTTATTTCTTCCTCTTTTTCGGGATTCCTAGTCTATGTATATGAGTTCTTAGCAACTGATAATAACTACGTTTATATTTCAATATTGTTTCTTAGACATTAAAAAGACTAATCCTCGATCCTCCAAAAAGCAATATACATATATATATATATATATATGAACAGTTTTTCCACTTCTTTTTTTATTTTTTTAATTTGTGAATTTGTGCTACAGGTAGCTATTCTTTGAAAAGAAAATATAGATTCATTTTGCAGAAGAAAATTAAGTTTATCGGCTATCTAACACTAAATAACTGTCTGGGTGATTTCTGTGCTGTTTTACTTTTAAATTTTCATTCAAGGCATGCATTATTTTGTTTAAAGATGGTGACTTTTGTGATAATTGTGGTTTTGAACAGCATGAATTGCTGCTGGCAGAAATTGAGTACTTGCAGAAAAGGGTAATTTCTGCCTAGCTCTAGTTTTTGCTGATTACTTGTTTCCTTTATTCTGACCAACTGGGGTTCTGTCTTACTACCTATAATTATCATTTGTAGGAGATTGAGCTGGAAAACGAAAGCGTCTGTCTTCGAACCAAGGTACAATTAAAGTAGCAACCTGGTGGCTAGCTTGATGAGAAAAATAGTTCCATTTAATCTAACACCATGATAAATCAGATAGCAGAAGTAGAGAGGCTTCAACAGGCAAACATGGTGACTGGAGCAGAGCTGAATGCAATCCAGGCATTAACCTCTCGCAATTTCTTTGGTCCTCATATGATTGAGGGTGGTACTCCATACTCTCATCCAGACAAGAAGATACTGCACCTGGGGTAATAGTTTCATCTTCTCCCCTTGCACGTGTTTTCCATCATAATATTACCTATATGTCAATGTTGTAAATATTATGATTATTTTTAATAAGCGTTGCATGTGGAATCTTTAATTATTTATTGATTGCATTCATGCAGGTAATGATCGTGTTGGAGAATAAACGAATGTTCAAGTTGCACGGTGATATATGTATTAAGTAATCCAAAATAATAAAAATAAATGAAACATACCAAAACCTAATTTAAAATCATTTGCCAGCTAAATTGGATCTAGTACTTACGGTTCCTACCACTTGAAGAACGGAACCGGTAGTGTGCTTAGAGATTTGATTGAATATGGATATGTATTTTAATTTGGATGCAGTAATTTAAATTATAACTAGCTTAATCGCTGCTTGCTGTTCATGACCAGGGATTATGGTCGTTTTATTAAATTAATGTCGTTTTGGATGTGAGGATTTCTATCTATAGCATAACAAATGTTAAGCTGGCTTTCAGAAAAAAACAAGTGCTATCGTGATTCGTGTTATTTTGCTTGTACCAGAACAATTATGTTATTATAGCCCAATTATGATAAACTCGATATGTTATTATAGCCCAATTATACAGAATTTCTTCCCCTTTTTTTTTGTATAAAAGACATAAATAAGAAGATTTTGACATTAAAAGTTTGTGAATGAAGTACTGACCAGCTCTAGTTATTAGCTTCCAGGGAAGCAATAGACTGGACATCGATCATTTGGTATTGCACTTTTGAATCTTGATAATATTTAGTCATGGAATAAGCTACGTGACGTGGAAACCACCTACTCTAAAATGATGGTCCACGGAGAGCTTTTGTCTTGAAAGATGAGATTAGATTTTATACTTTTGGTCTTTCGCTTTAAAAACCTCGCATGTGCTTATGGCTTCAACAGAAAATGAAAGCTTTTCACGTCAACGTTAGTATTTTTCATCGTTTTAGTAGGTTATTAGATTTTCAAGTAGAATACATTGTATATTTTATAAAATTGCGTGTGGGGGTTCATGAGACGTATTCCTTACTCATGATTCTTTAATTATACTACGTAGACTTTCTGTCAGAATATGGGGAAGGAGTTGGCGTAAGTTTGTTACATTTAGGCCGGGAAGGTTGATCAACGGCTCCAATTCCAACAAATCAGAAACTCATCAAATTCCACGAGCATCACACTATTATCTTATACACCATCAAGAGATTATCTTGAACGTATCGACTCAAAAGCAATTTAAAACGCTCATTAGGCCAACTCTTTTTTCTTTCGTTTTTTCGGCAGATGCTCTCTTAATTAGACCTTCTTGGTCTATCACAAACCGAATGAAATAGCCTCAGCGAACACACCTGAAGGCAAATTTGTTATACTTTTGTTTCAATCAATTTTCTACATCCAATAACAAGATTTATCACAAAAAAAAAAAAAAAATCCCCACCGCAAGTTCAAACTCAAAATTAAATGCCAAACACACACTCGTCTAGGGAAGTGAACATATATCTGTCTGCATATTTTGCATTTCAAAACCAACGTTGTTAACCATTTACATACAAGATAAGTGAGACAATATTGCAATCCTTAGCAGGAAGAACTGGATTAACAAGATTTTCTTAGAAGCTTCATCTCATAGAACATGTAACCCACATCATAGAATGGTGCAACGACTTTCAGCCTGCCTCCGGAGTTCCCGAGTCTCCTCTTGAGCTCTTTCTAGATTCTCCCTAAGCTGGCGGATTTCATCATTTGACTTCATTTGAGCTAATTGTGCAATCTCTTCTGCTTTTAATCGGGCAGCTTGCTCCTCTTTTAACTGCTGCTCAAGCCTACTTGTTGTCTCTCTAAGCTTCAACTCAACCTAACAGAAATTGGAGGATTCCATCACATTCAAGTCCCAACATCTTTTCTTAATGCTATCACAATTTCTCTCGACATGGGTACTCAATAAAATTTATATAAATGATGAAGAAAGCAATTGCACATTTGCAATTGTAAGACTTTAACTAGATAAATGAATAAATGCTCAATTATTGATGGGTCTGAAAATAATGGAAATTGGCATATCAACTGCAAATAGCGTTTGAAAATCTACAGTATCTGTAGCACATTCACCCAAAGGAAACCAAGATGCATTAATTCTAAGGAATATAATGAACACTTGCATGTTTTCTACATGCTAAGCTGTCATTTCCTGTATATAGTTTTTTACAAGCATCATTATATATATACTCTCCAAGTTTATTTTTAAGCATAAAATATAGCACACCAACTATACGATCAGATTAGAATTCTGTTTCACAAAAGGCCACCAAGAATTAGCCTAGTGCTAACTTTTAGTGGCCAGCACTCAATAAAAAATGTGGGAAGACTCGGTGTTCGATTCCTTCTAATGACATCTTTGTAATTAGGCATTATGTTTCTTTTGTAACAAAAGATTTCTGTTTCAGGTTTGGGAAATTTTATCATGCAGACCAGATACAGGTACTGAAATAGGACAGTTGTGAGGCTTGTAATTTTAGGGTTTTATGGAGATTACAACGGGTAGAAGATTAGGAATTGAAGTTGTGAAGGCAGAAGGGGTTGATTCTAAGAGTAACACTTAAAATTCCATAGGAATCTTACCAATTGAGAGAATTGAATTAGACAATTCAAGAGTAAAAATGCAGGACGCAATAACCAATCCTAATGAATGGAATTCAAGTGTGGCTGCAAGTACTGTTGTTCCCAAATTCACCCAAAATTACCAAGTCGATTAGGAGTATTATTGAGTTTTAAAATGTCGTTGTTTAACCATGGCTTTTGAATCCCCAATACTATAAATAATTCAATTACTTGAAACATTTTGTGCAGGAAATACTCACTCTCAAGAAAAGACTTGCACCTTTTGAAAACAAAATTAAAGATACACAGGACAAAGAACGGCTTCAGCAGATTCTTTCTCTTGTAGATATGGTCATACACAGATGAAGTATTTGTTGGGTGAGCATATATCTTTATCATTTGCCAATTTTATTGCACTACAAAGTGAAAATTATCACTTAATTGACTTGACAAGGGGCATCACTTAATTGACTTGACAAGGGGCGAATCCCTGTGGTCCAGATTTTTATGAACCCTTAGAATTTAGGATGATCAAAATTTTTCAAGTTTAAAAAACAAAAGCATAGACGAAAGTCGGTAAAAATAGATATGAAATACCATTTCAGTTATTCGTTTCAGTTGCTCTTCATATGACCTCTGCATTTGCTCCTTCAGCTCCAAAATTTCTCGTTTAGAATAACCTTTCAGGGAATCAACCTCTTCCTGTTGATCACGGAGCTTCCTTGCCCCTTTCTGTCACGTAAATGAAGTAACGTCAACGACACTTCTCAGTGCAATAAAATTAGCAAAGGATTAAAAAGAAATACTCACCTTCAACTCAGCAAATATCTCATCTGTGTACGGTTGTCCATTGTTCTGTGCTATGACCATAGCTACATGGGAAAGAAGTTGTTGAACCTGTTCTTCTTTCCTAACTGGATCTTTAGTTTTGTTATCAAAAAGTACAAGTCTATTGTTGCAGAGTGTGAGAATTTCCTGCAAAAATGTTATAAACATAATGAGTTTATACTCTTCGGAATTCAAATTCTAGGGTAGAATAAAGACATTTTATAACTCAATAATTTGTTATGAAATACCCCAACCTTGAAAGAACCATGAAAAGAAACAGTCAACCACCATGAGAGGCAAAACAATAAAAAGGATAAACGCCATCCTTGGGCATTTCATAACCAAATTCCCACTAGGAAAGATATCTGGATATCTGGTAAGAGAATCATATTACTAGAATTTTTAATTATATTCAACTGGTAAGAAAACTATATTACTAGCATTTTAAGATAAATCCAATACAACAGTAAATTTTCAGCATGCATCAAAATTTTTCCATTTGGAAGCAGTAGGGAAACCTGCCACACTTTTCCAACCAACTGATGATGAAGAGATGAAGATCTGCACCTCAAAGATGCTATAAAACTGAAATCTATATTAAAGTGCAGCCATATAAAGACAAAATCAAGCTAGAACTATGGTACTTGCTTAGAAAAGCTCAAACAGTCTGCAAATCTGGTAAGAGACAACTTGAATGAAAAAACCAAATTAAAAAGAATAAAAAAAATAATGCGCAATAATTTGCAGATTATACTACAGTACTACATCTCAAAATACCTTTAAAGGCTGAGGACATTCACGGCCCAAATAATCTTCTAATGTCTCATCATTATCTTCAAGTTCATCTCCTCCAGTAAAGACTACAATCATGTAGTCAAAAATCTTGCTTCCAAATAAAGTCTGTAAGCTTTGAAGTGCAGCTTCTTCTTCTTGTGAAAAGCGTGTCCTTACTGAGAAAACTACAAGGACTGCATGGATCCCATCCTTTGCCATATTAATACAATTGACAATTTCTTTGCCAACAAATTCAGATTCAGCGGAAAAATCAAATAGTCCTGCAATTATACATCCATTAGCCCTCATGTACAACAAAAACAACAATAAAGATTGAATGAATATCTTTATGTACCACAAATAATCCAGTTCATACCAGGAGTATCAATAACATTGATAGTTTGACCACTGGTCATTACTGTTTGCTGCAATTCACAAGTACTGGTAACACCAGATGAGCTAGCCCTTGACTTGAAGGCTTTCCTTCCAAGAATACTGTTGCCTGTTGCACTTTTGCCATTTCCTGTACGCCCAACTAAAACCACTGTACGAACCTCATTGGATGGTGAAGTAAGCTCCCAATCATCATCAATTGCACTTCCTCCCATAGTGGTAGAGAAGATTACCTGCAAAGTGAAACGTAATAATACATCTTTGGCCAGGGATTTTTCACTTGGATGTACAGAAATCAGCCAATTAAACACATATGATTGAAAAAAAAATTAACAAATTCATTTAGCAATTACAGCATGGCATCCACGTCCAAGGCTCTGGTCCATAAAAAACTGAATTAATTCCAATTCAATCTACTATTAAACTTACCTCTTGCTTAAACCATAAACAAGGCTATTATCTGAACACTATCTGCAAATTTTAAAACATATATTGACAAAATTCCATTCAATGGGAACTTTTATCATTATGCAACTAACATGAGACTGGATCACATCTTACCCAAAATGTTACGGTGGTGAATGAAATAAATTTGTGGAAATGGTCAAATACAACTCGTAAAATAAATGATTAAATAGAAGCCCCCAAAATAAATATAACACTAAATAAGAGAATCAACTTTATTTTAAAAAAAATTCAATGACATGATGCGGTAATTTTGTTATAATTGATGAACTGATAAGGCTTGATATTTATCATCAAAACCATAGTTACCGAGAAAAAGTAAGAATAAGTAAAAACCAAAATAGTCTACCAATAACACAGCGATATTAACAACCAGAAGTTATTGAGGAGCAATCGTCTTCAAATAAAGAATACCCCATAATTTTCTAATCGATTGAAAAGTTAAGAGGCTTTCGTACCTTTTCCTGCAAAACCAAGGAGTAAAATATCATACAGAACCAAATAGCAATTCATGCAAGAGATCAAGATCAAGAAGCAAAGAAAACGAAAAGGATTCTTACTTGCGATGGTGAATTTGTTATAGCCCGTCCAATGGTAGAGAGAGAAGATAGAGAGCTTGAAGCTAAATGAAGTAGAAGTAAACCAGGAAGGAAACTTTCAACAAGACTTCTTTTAAAAAGAAAAAGAAAAGCCTATCGCCACTTCCAGTCCAAGAAAAATCAATTTCCCATAGCCCGACCCATATCCAAATCTTCCGTTCGAAAAGTATTGGGATTTTCACATAAATACCGTATAAGAGTGACTACCCAAATTTTTTTATTACAATATCATTTTTTAATATGTTTATTTTTAAAAATACCTTTTTTTTTTCTTATTTTACTCAACTTTCCATTAATATACTAATTATTTTTCTATTAAAAACAATGTTTCTTGTTCTCCTTAAACTAACAACAATTAAAGCAATTGAAACTATAATTGAATTAAAATTTCAAGTGATTTAGGATTCAAGTTGACACGTGGCTTGATACCTATGGGCTATGGCCAAATGCTCCCACTTTGACAAGTCTGATTTCTGTTCTCTGCATCAGCAAATGTGGGGGCATAAAGCTTTTTCTTCTTTTGTAATGCTCTCTCTAGCACTTTGTCAATTTGTAACGAGTAGTACATCTACTGTGCTAAAGAGCGCCATGACCCTGTGATTCATTTGATACTGTATTTCGGCCATTTGGATTGTATATTCTGTACAATCTTCCAGACTATACTTAAGTTCTGCATTCAGATGGATTTCAGAAAGATGCGGATTTTGAGAATCACTTGTGATTCAGTTCAATATGTGGGTTGGATATGCATGGGAAGTTGCAATAATACAAGTATTGTGCCTGCGACTACGAGCGCAAGTTTAAACATCGGGTTGGATCTTTGGTCCCTTGATTATTCCTTCAATAGCATTCAACTTGCCGCTGGACTAAATTTTATTTTTCATCAACGTTGACAATTTTTTTTAATGTTTTTTTTTCTGTCATTGTAATTCCTTTATTTGAAAAAGATTCAATTTAAAAGTTTTTATTGTTATTATTTTTATTTTTAGAGATGCCATACAGCGTTCTAATGCAAATTCAAGGGAGAAATGATTCATCAAATGCATTAGTACCTGCTTAATCACCAAAGTTCGCCATGTAAACAAGAATAATATTCTTTAACAACAAATTAAAATTGTGAAATAAGTAATAACTCGATACATGTCCATATTATACCCATCCTCTAAAAGAAGAAATAAATGACAAGGGAGATGGCTAATGTTCTACATCGCATTGTAAAAGAAGCTTATGTATATATCAGATCCGTTGCCTCCAGAGAAAGACAAAAAAGAGTTCTTCTTCTCAGTTTCTCAAATATAAACTATGGAATCTGAGCAATTTCCAGCAATATTTTGTGCAGTGATTGTGCTTTTGAGAAGAAGGGGCAGTGATCGCTTCCTTTAATCTTGAAGACTCCTTCTGGTGGATTTTCCCTCGCTAGCTTTTCTTGGACATCAGGTGAAAGTGCGTGATCCTCCAACGTTTGAATGAAAAACCGCCTACTGGTTCCATATTTTTCAGGGGACAATTGCAGCTTCTCCATGATAGGACCTAGAGGGATGGGTCTTATGCAAGCCATGGCCAAAGCAATATCCTGCACGTATCATTCTATTTTGAATATTACCAGGACGTAATGAAGACTATATAGCCAACTTCTGGCTTTTGTCTAGACATATTAAAGCTAATTCCACTGAATAATTTTAAAAATCTATTTTTCCAATGTAAGCATAAAAGAAAGACATTTCAAACTAGTTGGACAATTGTGGAAAGCCAGTTGACAGGAAATAGATGCACCAAGAATCCCGTATGAGAAATCCAACATGCATCATCATTGAGTAAATCAAAGTTGGTTTAGTAAAGTTGCATGTTCAACCTCCTTATACCTGTGCCTTACGTCTTCCTCCCAGAGTTTAAGATTAACGAAAAAGCCAGAGCGTTTCAAATGCTTCAAGATGAAACGGTTAGGAAAAACAAAAGTTCAAACTTTTTCATATTAATATGTTTCTTGTTGATGCATTTTGTTGGAACATACAAATAAAAACTCAGCTTATCTGGTTAAAATAACAACAACAGTAATAGCAGATTATATATATCAATAGATTTTGGAATGTTATCAGCTTGCACGGAAACATACCTTTGTTGGTGATTGATTGAAATATAAACCTTTCATTTGCTGTTTCTCAAACATAAATCCGGTAGGAGGCCTGTCTTTCCCATTTCCATATATTAAGAACTCTGACTCTTGCATAAAGCGCTCAGCAGATCCAAGCTGCAATATATCCCTAGCTCATCAACTTAGAGAAAGAAAAGAGAAAAGCTCTTTGATGGAACCGAATTAACTAGAAAAATTCACTAATGAGAAAACAATGCAGCATAGGCTATGAAAATCACGCATCCTAATGGGAGTACAAGCAATGCCAGACAATGATTAACTAGACTTTCTAAAGTTCCAAGGAGAGCATTAGGAAACCAGTTAGGGAGGTAAGCATCTACTTACCATGCATCTTGAAATAGAACAACTAAATTAGAAAGAGGATGGAGAAGTAGTGAGCAAAGCAACAATCATATATGATATCGTTCATAATGCATGGGGATAATCACAAGCAAGTTCCACAGTGAAGGTTACTAATGAAGATTTCTTTTCCAAATTTCAGCTGATGCATTCAAGTTGTAGGCTAAGCAGCAAATTCACAAGAATGAAGTCATTCTGCTAAAGATGAAGAAGCAGCTACAGTTCATAATAGCAATTTCTAAAATTAATGGGGATGAAGATAGGTCTATGGTAAGGGTAAGTTCATCAGCTGAGAGAAACTCTCTTTCTTATCAAAATAAACTTTAAGACTTTCTTTTCATTTTACTAAGAGAAGATTAAGATGATTTATGGTATTATAATATTGGAAGCATTTTCTGTACATTGCAGTAGAAAATTGCATGATATGTAACTTAAGAAATTAACCTAAAAATAGAAGGTCACACAATAAGCTCCACTAAAGAAACACATGTTAGAAATTTGATCTAGATTCATCACAATATCTGGGATCAGTCAAGTAAATTCAAATGTAGAAAAAACATCGAAGTGGTAGAACCCTATAATTTAAGCAAGCAGGTATCTAATGGATTTCTAAGCGGAATGAGCGAGAAGTCATTAAAAAACTACCTCTTCAGCAAACACATCAAAAGGTCTCTGGCCATTAGACACCATTGTAGCAGAAAGAAAAATAGCTTTTGAGATCTTTTGTGGAAAATGCTCCAGTGCATAAGAGATGCATGCACCTCCACTGCTATGACCAACCAAAATAACCTACACGAGATCTCTGAATTAAGAAATTTTGCAAGATGAAAAGAAGCATTGTACTTCCAGATTAAGTGATAAAGATACCACTGTGATCTCCAAACCTTTTCATCATCGGCAACATTTTCCAGGTAATCAATCAAAGGTTTTGAGTACTCTGCCAGCGTTTCAACATTGTTTGTATCTGTCAGATTAATGCCAGATCCTAATAGATCTATGGCTGTGGCAAGTAATCCTGCTTCTTCCAACAGAGCAACCGTTTTATACCAACACCATGCTCCGAACCCTTCTCCATGGATCAAAATAAGCTTTTTTACCTTGATATTCTCCAAAAAGTCTGGAACCTGTGAAGGGTGAATTGTTCAATCGAAAATATATATGCTCCATCAATACCTTTTAGAAGTGTGAGAACTTTATATTGCCTATCTTAGAATCATGAAACTTTACAGTTAAAACTTAAAAGTGCATCTAAAAGAGTATAATATTTCCTTATCTTGAAAAATATAGAAGAATAACCTTTCCATGGAACTCGTAGTCAAGTGTTTCTTTTTTAAATCTAAAAGAATGCTGATTTGTTTTCCTTCACCTTTTATAACACAAGCATTCAATTTCTCTTTGAAACTTGACCATTGACTACGAAGCTGCCGGGAAGAATTCTTTTTTTTTTTTCCTTAATGATCCCCTTTTATAATTAATCGTCAGTTTCTATTAAGATCCAATCATGGGATTAATCATGAAGCAACTACAGTGAACCCACTAATTTCACAAAAAAGGAAGAATAATAAATAAATAATTGACGGGAAAAGAAGAAAAGTGAAGGAAAGCGTGAAATAAGAATGGAAAGACCTGTTTGGCATTAGAGAAAGGATCAGAGAGATTCCGTCTTCGTGAGCTAGTGGAGCCAATCCTCCTGGAAATGGATCCTTCGAATCTCTGAGATAATTGGTGCTGATGAAGTGCCATGGAAAGAGCTTGCTTGTGGAGGAACTCCTCCTCTGACAACAATTTTCTCTGAGACCTACCCACTCTCTTGCTTCTAGATCCCTGATTCTCCCTAGCATCCTTCTTGGCCATGCAAACAAAACGATTCCCCATAGCTGCACAAGTAAAAGCCCAGAGAATAAAAGGCAAGGAAATCAAGAAAATAGTGACAATATGGTGAAGAGAGGTGGCATTGTGTTATGTGTGGAGCAGCAAAGAAGATGAGATGATTCAAGTGTTGAGATATTTAGAGAGAGAGGGAGAGAGTAGGTGAGAATTAGAGGAGAGAGGTGCGGCGGAGAAGTTGTTTATAAATGCGAAAAATAAGAAGACTTCAACCCAACTGACTTGAGCTGCTATTTAATGTTATGTTTGTCTCTTTCTCTTCTCCGTTTTCAACGCCACCAATTACAGAGTTCCATAGTCAAATGCACGCTTCCTTCTCTTTTACTGCTTGCTCGCAACCTCACAAATGGCACTACGCAACACAAATCAAGTAATCAACCATCTTCGCCAATGCAACACTAACTTAACAAACCTGTTCTTTTGCTTATCCTGAAGTCTTGGTATAACATTATTTTGGTACTACATATATATATAAGATGAAAGTGGTTAAAAAATCGATCCATCCCATTACCAATTCAAAGAATTCGAATAGATAACGATTGACGCATCTATTTAAGAAATTTGTAGAGACGTGGAAAAGTCAATCGTTCGTGTTTTTAGGTTGAACTACAAATTAAAGTGATAGCGTTTTGGTTATTGGAAAGATAAACAGATATTCATGGTTCTAATACGAGAATGAGTATGAGTATAAATAATGTTTTTATATCTGCTCCTCTCCAACATTGATAAGAAAATGAAGCTGCATGTGCAGTGATACTATAATTTTAGAAATCTCCTCAACTGGGTTTCTGAAGAAAACCGTTATGCACCTATATTTTGCAACCACTTATTATCTCTGCATTTTATTAAACTCCTTTAATTGTCTAACAAAAATTTAGTTATAAATCCGGTAATTTTATTTAGTTATAATTACAAATAGCTACATCTTCACATGTTGAGTTGACGATGATGTCCAAATATTCAGCTCAGTGCTTGATAAACATGCATGTTCACTTGACCTTTTTATTGGACCCTAAGTGTTAAGATACACAGAATAATGAAAATGAACATCCTCCAAGTGGACCAAGTCTCCATATGTTGTTGAATTATAATGATCAATCACTAAATATTTGCTTTTTATCTTTTATAATATTGAATTGAATTTCAGTAAGTTTCTGGAATGAAATTAATTTGAAAACTTTATAAATCAACTTTTAAGAAAAGACCTTAATAGGCATACCAAGAATTTAAGGTACATTTACATTCTGAAGAGTTAAAAGAAAAAATAGAAAGTATTTTAAGGTAGAGTCACTATCAAGAATCCACCAATAGTATCGTACGAGTGCAGCATAAAGAACAAGAAAGAAAAGTGGGCTGGGCCAGAATGAAATCCACAAAAATCCAGCCCGCCAACTATCGCTTCACATGAAAACATCAACCAAACATACTTTTCTTTTTTTTAAAAAAAAAAATTACCCTATAAAAAATTGACACTCACGACCTCGAAAAGAAAAAGGAAATTTCTTGCCAATTTACAAAAAAAATCCTGCTAATTTTCTTATGCTACACTTCAAAACAAAGGTCAGTAGTCAGCCCAAAAGAATTTCCAGCCATTCATTTTCATTTTCATTTTATTTTGGTCAAAGAAAAAAATATATATATAACTTATTCTTCCCGCCCTGGGTCCTCGTCAATGTCGTCATCTTGTCCGCCCAGATCCATAAGCAGGTTAAACATATCCGGCGAAGGTAACGGTGAAAGTAAAGAAGCTGATAACAAAGCTGAAGGACTTACCACAAAACTACTATTTCCATGTGGACTATTTAATAAATCATTCAAGAAATTTGGATCTGTAACCGGTGAGAAAAACCCTGATGGTACCGGAGGTAACATTGCCGGCTCCGGCGATAAGATCCCTGGAATTTGACCGAAATCTAATCCTTCCACAAAATTAAGGAGATCGCTATCCGAATCCTTATCTGCGTTAGTATTGTTTCTTTGTTTGGGACTCGCGTTCTCTGTTGCGGCTAATCGTGCTGCTGGAGACAGCTGGTCGTCGCCGGAGAATTCGACTGAGGAGAGTCCGGTCAAGCGTTGGACTACAGCCATGAAGTTGGAGACGTCGGTGTGGATGATTTTTGGAGAGAGCGAATAAATGATGACAGGTCGCGGTGGTTTCTTGATTTTGCTTTTGCGAGAAACTTTAAGGGCTGCAGGGCGAGGGCCTTGGATTTGGTTCTGTTTCCTTGGTGGTGAGGGTGGCGGTTTCCAGGGGTCCATACTTGTTTGCTTTGCTGATGAGAAATAAATAATGGATGGCGAAGAGGAAATGCAAGGTAAGTATGCCCAATTCTTGAGTCGGACTATGGCATTGTTCAGTTCATAAAAGCGTGTGCAAGTGTATTCTATTATTGAATAATTGGGTATTCGCCTTATATATTAATTAATACTACTATTGCTATTAGGTAGAACAAAAACGGGGAAAAACAAAAGGTAAAATAAAAATAATAATAACAAAAGCACGTGCCGGAAAAGTCAAGAAAAAATACAAGTGACTCTTGGATGCCAGGAGACTAGTCCACTGGACCTGCTGAGGCAGTTGTGGGCTTTATTGCGATTGGTACCCATTCATATCTATATCTATATTATTGTCAAGAGGAATTTATATAAAATACCAATATTTGTACTCTACTTTTACTTTTTGAATGGACACTGGCATAAAGAATGAAAGCCATGTTATCATTTACAGGTTATTTTATCCTAATTATCTATCTACATGGCCATGTGGAAATTGGGAGTTATTTGTTCATTTTACCTCTAGCTCAAAAATTAAGGATGTAGAGCAGTTAAGAAAAAAGAAACGAGCAAATATTGCGGGAGATATTTGTGAAGGTGGATCTGCTGCTGGGAAGTGCAAACTTCGTCGGTTAACAATACTTGACCTTTGCCAATATTCGCGGGAGAGAATTGGTTTTTGACTGTGGAGATGATTTAAATGCACTAGAAATAAATTCAGTTAGGAATTCTTTCAGGTTTTAAATATTTCACTAATATATATATGTTGGTTCTGGTACGATATATTCATTTATGTGGAGAGCATGGATTATAAAATAAGTTAATGGAGCAAAAACGAGATGAAGCTTTGGAGGATTGTATATATATTTTTTTATTAAATAGTTGGTTATACGAGTGAAACAGCCATTTCTGGTTCTTCATGATAAAGATGATAAAGTGGCTGATAAATCTGTAAGCAAATAATTTCTTGAGTAGATTCAGACACAAACAAAAGCACGGAGCTATATCTAGGAATGCGGCATGGCCTACCATATGGGGAACTAGACAAAATATAAAATGTTTTTAGGGACATTATTGGCTGGTTAACAGAGTTGCCTTTGAAAATACAAGACTGGAGAGGCAACTGAAAGAGGGAACTGATTATCTTTTCAAGTTTATTTAAGGACATGCATAGCAAGTCTATATGTATGCACTAGAATTTAGGGATTTAGAGAAAGTCCAGTGATGAAATTCTTGACTATATCAAGGTGAGATATGATTAAATAATAAATTTTAGATAAAAAAAAAAATTGCCTTATGTTTAGGTCTAGATAGCGGGTTAATCAGAACCCTTGAGTGTATCCTAAGAACTTAATTAGGTCATTGCAGACTCTTTCGGTTTTTCTGTCCATGAGCACAAGTCTTTCAGTTCGCTACTAAAGTTATTCTACTAATTTTTAAAGATGAGCTCTTCACGTCACCAAGCGTGGCTCATAAGGGCATTTCTGCCCCAAACTGAAATCAGAATTTTGAAAAGTCGGTTAATTCTTCCAGGTATGTTTCCTTAGTTTTAGGGAGAGAAATCCTTCTTCGACCTCTATAAACCATAATCCAAAAAAGCCTACTACACAAAAAATCTCCATTGAAGTTCATCATCAAGACTTGAAACCTTAAAACCCCAACACCAAACTTGAGGTAAAATGTAAAAATCAATTCATAAGTGTCCTTTTAAAGATCTTCCTTTTTGTACATATGTATATATCTTAATATCATGAATGTTTGTTGTGTTTTTCCCTTGTATGTTTGGATGATTTAAAAATGGTGTTTTGAAGTCTTTTAATTTATGTATGGTCTTATATAATCTATATCTATATATGAGAACATCACATAACTCATCTAATGGAAATTAAGATTTTGATTTTGTTCTTCATCTTTCTCATAAAAAATTTTGGCTTTATAAAATGGGATTTTTTTTTGTGCTATTATAAAAAAAAAATTTAAAAAGGTGTTACAAGAAAAATAATTAGAAATCTAGGGTGCCGGAAAATGGCAACCAAGGTTGTCATTTTCTAACACGTGAGCTGCATCAACATTTGGATAAAAATTGCACAAAAAATGGCAACTCACAGTGTCGTTTTTCATACAAGTCAAAATGACGTCATTCAGAGGGGAAGGAAATGGCGCCGTTTCGAAGCTGGGAGATGCGGCACATTTGTAAAGAAGAGATGGGGTCCACATGTCAGAAAACAACATCCATGATTGTTGTTTTCAGTACAAAATATTTTAAAAAATTATTGTACGCTGCTGAACACACAGTAAATTTCATGCTCTGCAACCAGAAATACGAAAAACTGTAATTTTTTTAACCATAAAAGGCATACATAGGTATTGCCTTCCCTTCCCTTTGCCATTTTGCTGCATTCTATAGTTGCTTTGTTTTACATCTTCCCTCATATTTTGGTCTTTATCTTTTCCTAATTTTTAATTTTACATTCAAAATTGTATTACACTAGTTCTAATTTTGTTGAAAATTTTATAGAAGATTTGATTGAAGATTAAACAAGGTAATTTATGTGAGTATATTTTAATTAAATTTTGTTAATCAGATTTTAATTATTTATTTTATTTATTAGTAATTTTATTTTCAATGTTATTATTGAAGGTGCTATAAAGCTTGGAAGACAATTTTGTCAGTATTTTTAAAGGTAAGTTGTTGTCATTGTTATTTTATTTATTTTTAGATAATTAATATAATTAATTCGTATATATTATTTTATGGTTTACTGTAAAAAATTATAATCGTCAAAATTTAGTTATATTATATTTTTTTGTATTGTCATGCTTTGATATTTAGAAAATCATGAAAATAATTAGACATGAATAATTTATTGATTTTAGTCAACATACATAATATTATATAAAAACTAAAAAAAATATGAATATATATATATATATAGTGCACATATATAATAATATGTTGCATAAAATTAAGTATTGTGAAAATGAGAAAAATATATATATATAAATTGCAAGATTGAAAAAGTGAAAAAATAAATTATAATTTGTGCAGGTAGTAAAAAAAAAATTATTTGTTAGGCAATGTTAAGATGGGGCAAAATCGCAGAAGAAAGCCAATAACTATGTATACCTTTTATGGTTTAAAAAAAAAATTTCGTGTTTTTGGCTGCAAAATACATGCAGGACATGTTTTTTAAAAAATATTTTTACGGTAATTATGAGTGTTATTTTCTGGCATGTAAATTCCAACTCTTTTTTTCAAGTCTGCCGCATCTTTCAACTTCAAAACGATACTGTTTTTTTTTCCTTTTAAACAACGTCGTTTTGATTTATATGAAAAATGATATTGTGAATTATCATTTTTTGTGTAATTTTTATCCAAAATTTGATGGACCCTACATGTCAAAAAAAGCAACTTTGGTTGCCATTTTTCGACACCCTAGATTTCTAATTATTTTCACCTTTTTTCTAAATATATTTTAAAATAACACCAAAAAAAATTCCCTTATAAAATATCTCTTTCTTTCCTATTTTTTTGGACAAACCTTAGTCAATAGCGTGCCAAATAATTTTTATATTCATGGTTTGACAATTCTTATAAAATCATAAAAGACCTGAACTTAAAAATGGCGAGACGATGGCTTGTCCCTAAGGTCAATATACCTTGTCTTTGAGGACAAGGCTTGGTTTGGTCCTTGTGGACAAACCTTCAACTTTATCTTCTTTTAAGATTTTTTTTCTGAAATTTCAAAAATCCCTGTGCTTGTGCTTGTGCTTGTACTTGTCCGTCAGGTCGTTATGACTTGTCCATGAGGACGACTTGCCTTGCCCTCCAAATTTGTGTTCAGACGATTTTTATTGTCCTCGTGGACACGTCTTCTTATCCTCAGGAACATGATTCCTTCCTCAGCTCGTAGAAGGATATTTCCTGAATTGCAAACAGAAACACTGCACCATGTTGATGGGAGTGATCAACATTGCTTTCGCACTTCTCATATTTGACAGTTGTAAACTTTGAATACAAAGCCAAAGTGAATTGCTGAATTTCATAGAGCTCAAAAACCAAATCTCTATCTTATACCGTTCAATCATGACATCCCATATCTATGATGAGCATTCAAGTTGCCTCATCATGAGCTATAAAAAGTTAGCAAATAAATAACCACAACGAAATCAATTTCTCAAATTCGGCAGAAATTTCTTGCTCTTGTCTGCCAGCAATGTGTAAGCCTTAACAAGCTCCTCCTTAACCATGAAAAGAACAGAGGCTGCAAAAACACTCTGTACTATCTTTGTGCCCATTCCCTTGTAAAAACCAGGTAAACCTTCATAACGGATCATTTTAATTATAGCATCAAGAGTACCTGCATTTAAGCAATCAGAAAAGTCACTGAAGGGGACATAAATGCAATGGATGAGAAGTCTAAAACAACGTCAATGAGGACACAAATGCAAGTGAAGAGGAAGTCTAAGCAAGAAAAAAATTATAGTCTAGTTTAGAGTGGGCGCATGCATTCAAGTCTATAATGTTAATACAGCTCTCCGCCAATGCTCCAAAAACATGATGCTAGCAAGGTTGATAGAAAATAAGGAAATGCAGAACTAAAAAAACTTCAATATAGATTGGAAGGGGTACAGAAAATAAAAAATAGAACTAACCATTTATGTTAGCCTGAATTACTTAAAAATTCAATCTTTTTATCTTCTGAAACTTTGTATATATGAAAGCCATTTTTACTATTTTAGCCAAACATTGCAATTGTAAACTAAACCATAAGCTTGACTCAATGGATAGAATGTCTTTAAAGGCCTGAAAGTTGCTTAGTTCAAACCCAATCTAAGCCCAAAAAGGGGGAAAAAATGGTATATAACTATGCTCTTGGAAAAGCATGTCCTTAATCTTAAAATTGAGACTCACATTTCACTAGAATTAGAAATACTCCTACGTTCCACAACAACTACAATGCATTATTGGTTGCTACTCGATACATGACCTATAAGAATTTTGACTCACAACTCAGTTCATTTCACTAGTTACTGTTCAAACCACATTTTTGAGAGCCGTGGGTACAAATGACGAGACAACTTTGAGATCAAAGAATGCTTGAGAATAAAATAAAAGAAATATAAATACCACTTAATTATGAGACAAGGGCTTTGTCCTATGATTGTACAACCAGCCAGCATCAAGGCTTCTTTTGTTAAAAATTTCCAATTGTAAAAGTTCAAAATCCCCATCAAGAGGTTGTGGGTTCAGATCTTGGTGGGTTAAGTGGAGGTGATTGAAAGGAGCGCACTTAAGTAACCCCTATAGCATAGCTTGTTTAACATAAAGTCCCATAAAAAATTAAGAAGTTTGGTCCAAAGTGCAAAAAGGTCAAAAACAATAATGTCTGTTGAGTTATGCAGGCATCTAAGCAAACCCGAGTATCTCAATGAATTATTTCGGCCAATCACCTGTTTTGCTTGAAGCCTTGACTGCAAATAAGGAAACACCGTAAATAACAGACTTGAAGGATAAATATAGATAACAGCAGAGGCAAACTGTGCTAAATCAATCAATATCTCATGCATAGATAAAAGCAGGCAAGAAATTCATCTCAAGCTGCTAAGCTGACAGTGAAAATCATCTATCTAAAACACAGCCAACAAATCTTTTGGGTTATAGGCTGGGTAACATCCACTATTACTTGAGAAAAAAAGAAAGTGTAGAGAGTAAGTTACTCTCGTGGAATTGGCAACAATGACTGATGATTTATATTATATCTGTTTTATTAGTGATTTGCAATGATAACTCATGATGCCACAACCTTACCTTGACTACCAACAACGGGTATGTTGAGACAGTTGCTCCAAGTTTTGCCAAGGCTCCCAGTAAGAAGACCTTTTCACATGAGAAGAGAACAGAGAATATTTAAGATGCCTACGTCAAAGAGAAATATTTGCTAAAGACTGACAGGACAGAGTTGATTGCTTTCTGGACTATATGACCTTATATACTGAAAGTGGTTTATACCTCTAGGGCGGATATGTTTTTATGCCCAGGCTTGCTTGCAGACCGTTTTCCCCTCATATGCTTTAACGATGTCTCATAAATCATGAACTGGATGGATGGATTGCACACCTGCAATGCATAATTCCTACTCATAACAGGAGTAAGTTGGTGGCCTGTATTCATAATAATAATCAAAATGAAGCTAACCATAATAAGGGTAGGAATGATGCCTTTCCAAAATCCAGTGATCCCAGCTTCATTATAAACTTCACATGCCTTCAATGACATAAATGGACATGAGGAACTAATTAAAGTCATTACAATACAAATGAACAAAAATATCAAAAGTTACATCACACGTGATGTGATTATGATAGGGAGCTGCTGATAGACCAAGGAGAGGGAAGAGAAGACCCAAGGCCAAGGCCCATGCAAGGGAGGGTCTATGCGAGAAGGCAGAAGAAAGAGGCAGGGGAGCATACCTCAGCTGATGTGGCAGAAGTTAGTTAAAATAGAGAAGCGAGAGAATAAGTATAAAAAGGGGTAGAGGGCTGGTGAGGAAGGCATGTTGAGAGATAATTTGTAATTTTCAGTGTTTGGGCTGAAAGGAGAGAGGGAGAGAGAGGCAAGTCCATCCCTGCTCTTGGTTGGTTGTTCTTTTTATGTTTTTTCTTTCTTTTCCTGAGATTGTTCATTGATTGAGTTGATACTAGAAACAACTTGTTTTGAAGCTTATTATCAATATAAGTCTATTCATTGTGTGATAAATGTCGATCTCCATCAGATTATAAATAGTAATATGATGCTAAACAACTGATTCTCCTCTCTTATAGTTGTTTGTATTAAGCGGTGCAGAAAGATTACATTATATACAAACAATCATGGACAATATCTTATGAAGATCCATTGGGAAGCAAAGGCAGTAATAGAAAAGCAAAAAAGAATGTGACAGAAATAGTTACCAACCGCATGTAGAGTTCCATAAGGATGAGGTTTTATCAAATCAAGTTCATCCAGTTTGTCCTGTAAAGATGTGCCTACCAAACCACTTTCAGAAGCTTCCCTCAACAGAGCTTCTTTCTTTCCCTCCATGATTTTCTTTTCTGCTTGCGTATGTGTCTAGAAATAAGTATAAAACATCATGTACAATCTTCCCTGGACTCCAAACATTTATCTTAGAGTCGAAAAGTTGTGCATCAGGGAAACAGTTGATAAAGCATTCAAAGAATATGACTCATTCTAGACCGAATTAGCTTCACAATTACAAGGAAATTATACCTTGATGACCTGCATAACATGGCTCAAATAGAAACAAAAAAAGAATCATGTATCTAGCTGTAAAACAAGCACCATAAGTTTCATCCAACAGCCGGGTATTGTCATCCTATACATCAATTGTTTGTTTCTTATGTGTTTGTGTGTACTGTGTCAAGACATTGGACATATTTACTTTTGCTATCACATAACCATGTGGCTTAAAGAATCCAGATTGTAAGTAATCCTATAAAATCGTTATAAAGATAAAAATCCTATGAAATGCTAGTGCGTAAATATCCAGAGACACCTGCATACGAGTCACAAGAACCCATATTGGATTTGTAAGCAGGACATTCAACGCCCTGCAAGATGGGAAAATTTTAGTAAGAATATTAGTGGCGATCCCCATTGTTATTGCTAAACCGAATGTGATTGCTAGAAATATGTCTAAATCTATATTTTATGATGGCTTAGCTTTAACTTTATCCTTTTTACTCCCAAATAAATGTGAACATTACAGAAAGTCACTAACTAATGAAACGCCGACCCAGCAATAGCAGCCACAAGCAGCCAAGAGGCCATGCCAACACTACCATCTCCACGGCCTTTGGCTTTTCGTGCAGCTGCAATGGCCTCAGCCCTGTTCTTGAAAACTTTATAAAAGTAGTAATAAATGCCCTGGCAACATGCAGATGAGATCGGAAAGCATGAATTAGTACAACTAAGATTGATTATATACAACTATGTTGATTAGAATAGGGAAACTAGGCCTTCTGAATGAGGTTCCGTTATATTAGCAGAAAGAGCAGTAGAAAAATTGCGGTAACATATTTGATGGGCTACGAATTAACCGTCAAAGGCCATGCAATAAGAGAGGGGAAAAAATGAATGTAAAATCGAAGAGAATTCATGGTGAAGTATGCACGTATATTTAGCCATAGGGAGAGAGGAAAGCAGCAACATGAATGAAGTAGTTGACCTGAGAAGCAGCAGTACCAAGCAGAGACGGTTTAAGGCCACTATAAAGTCCACCCCAACCTTCAGTTCTAATAACCTGATAAATTACAAATAAGAAGACAATTAGTTGGAAGACAAAAGAAAACAGAAGAAGGAGCGAGCAAGTTTGCAGGGAAACCTGAAGAATTTGAAAAAGAGTGCCAGGTGCAGAGGGTTTAGGAGGAGAATCAAAGTTCCTCTTCTTGGCCAGTCTTTCCGTTTGCTGGCGCGTATTTACCTGCGGTTTTGAGATGAATTAAAATTAAAGCAAACAGAAGAAGATGGAAAAAGGAAAAGAGAGGGAATACAGTTTGGAGGGGATAAGTGATTATCTGGGCGATAATACCGCCACCTGCTCCAGCTAGCCCATTCGCAACTGCGTCTGACTTAGACATGCTTTTCTCTTCTTCTCTCCTTTCTTCTCTCCTTTCTTCTCCCTTCTCTCTCCCTTGGATACTTGCTTACGGCTTACCAGTTACCCCTTTCTTCATACTTCTTCTGCTCCTCATAAAACATTGTCATCTACCCAATTTTTTTACCGAACTCCTGACAATTATTAATTAGAATGAAGATGGATTTTGCTAATTTTTATAAAAATTTATATTAAATAAATTAAATATTTTTAATTTAAATACAGTGCAGAAAATTGTTGTGCATCATATGAATAGATAACGGTAGAGTTGAAAAGTAATCTTAAATTTACAAGCAGGTATGAATGATAAAAAAAATATGGGTGATAATGTAAATATCAAATACTAATAATTTAATTAAAGAAAAAAATGGATTGCTATAATATTTCTAAATTCTTAATTATATTGCCAAACAATTATATACATACGTATATCTTATGAAATTCAACTGACTTTTTTTTTATCATTTTTGAGGATATATATATATATATATATATATATAGTGTAGCCATCTTTGTCAATTGCACTTAGATTTATAGACTATCATTTATTGATGTTATATACATGCGGTATACACATTCAGTGTACATATGCAGACCTCGTGTGCACTTTAATTTTTGAAATGTCACTTATTTATAGTATACACATGTATATCTCATGAATTGTACCTGAATTTGTAAACTATCATTTATTGATGGTGTATATATATATATATATCTCATGAATTTACAGTTGAATTTGTGAATTGTCATTTATTAATGGTACGTACATATAGTATACAAATGTGTACCTCTTGTAGTGCACCTGAATTTGTAGTCTGTCATTTATTGATGGTATACACATGTAATATATGCATATGATATACATATGTATATATTGTAAAATGCATTTGAAATTGTGGATTGTTATTTATTGATGGTATCCACATATGTTATACACATGCATGCCTTGTAAAATACACTTGAATTTGTGGACATTCATTTATTGCGACTATACACATGGATATACATAAGTCAATCTTATGAAATTCACTTAAATTTTTTTCTAAGTTGACGATTATTCTATACAAAAAAAATATTAAATCATCTTATTTTTAATGATAAAACATTGAATACATTCAATAAAAATATTATCCAAAATCATGTAAAGCAAATATTACACAATCAAATTATAATCATCCACGTTGTACACATTTTATTTTGAATAAATTAATCTATTTGTACTTGATTATTAATCTTCTTCTTAATTCAATCTACTTCTTCTGCTTGAAATACAAGTGATAATGAAACTTTTTGCACCTCAAGGTTAGAAAAATGCCTTAAATATTTAACCTAACAATTTAACAGCTAAAAGTCAATCAAATGCACATGTCAGCAATGCAATTAACAAAATAAAATCAGCAATATTTTCAATTAAAAAAAAAATCTAGAGCAAAACATGATAACTGCAAAAGCTGAATAAAAAACTTGCACAGCAACTAATTTAACTGTTAGCATCACTAGGACAATTTGCAAAATAAAATAGCCACATAATAAAATCACAAGCTAATAGCATGCTACTTCTAAAATTTTAAGATGCAAATTATGATGAAAAATAGAGTTATCAATGAAATATCCTACAATTGACTGATTTAATTGATTCTAGCCTTACAATTCACGCTAAAACACAACAACAAAAAATCTCACCAATTTTTCTCCATCAAGCATGTTGCTGAACATTCAGTGGATATACATTTTCTTTTAACTTGATTTCTAAATCTTTAATCATGCAAAAATTCAAATTATCATGTATTTCTTTTAAATTACATCACAATATTAAAGAAAAATAAAAAAAAATGATATATTAAAGTGCATAAATACCATAAAAAATAGAAAAAGTTTGAAAATTTTGGCTTCTATTTATTCATCGTTATATTGCTTAGTTTAAGCTTAAATCTGATGTAAGCCGCCAAATTCTCTAAAATCTCAACAATTGAACAAAACAAAACCGCTCAAATAATCTAAACCGTTGTGAATACCACCAATCATGGCCATCAACTAAGCCAGTAAGCCTGAATGTTTGCTTGCACTTCTCCAGATCGCCAAAGTAAATCCCTAAATGCAATCAGATGACGCATTGCAAAAGCAATGGGCCGTTGAGAGACAAATAAACTAATGTTAAAAAAAAATTTGGATAGTTTTAAGACAAACATAAGCAAATAATTAAAATGAAATCTTTTTTTTTGAAAATTAAAAATTAAAAAATGCAATCATGAAACACTTTAAAATATGTGGAGCATTTTTAGAGAAGAAAAATTAGAAAAAGGACATATCATGTAATTTTCTCAAAAAGAAATGAGAAAGAAAGAAGTATTGCGTATTTATTTGGGTTGAAACTCGAATATTTGAAAAATACAAAAAGGAGACGAAGCATACGGTACGCGACGAAGAAAATGGGACAACGCGGCAGGTTGTAGTCAACGCCAAAAAAATGAAAAGACGCCTGCGGGAATTGGTAAATCTACTCATCCCCGATTGTTCTTCTGGGCGACTTGTTGCATTCTAACAGCGAACTAACAGAAAGAATCTCCATATCTATTCCTTCTTTCTCATTGTTATCACTATCTATTTTATCTTTCCGGTTGTTTCCCCCCTCTTTCCCCTTTTTTGTTTTTCTTCTTCAATTTTGGATTTATGGTTGTTTTTATATCCTTCATTGTACATTAACCAATTCATCGGTCAATCCGAGAGAGAATATCGGTCCGGATTTCGATACAGCAAATTCTCCTTATATAAAGCGAAGTATTTGGTCGATCGGTTCTAAAATGGTAAAGGAGACGGATTACTACGACGTGCTCGGGGTCAGCCCTACCGCCACCGAGGCGGAGATTAAGAAGGCTTATTACATCAAGGTGGGTGTTTCCATGCCATTTCGAATTCCTTAAAAAAAAAAAAATGTTGCTGTGTTATTTTAGCGAATTCAGCTTTTTGTGATTGCCTAGTACCTTTCTGAATTACATGCTATGAGGATCGCATAGTGTTGATTGGATATGCAGGTGTTACTTTTATACTGATAATCACGCTTAGTAGCCTAAGCTATTACTGCGTTTCTGGTTCACTGTTTTGGCCTAGTTTTCAATTAGAAATCCCGTTTAGCTTTCATCTATTATCGTCAATTGTTGCTGCCTTTGTAATTTCCTTACTAATTCCTTCTTTTTTTTTTTTTCTTTTTTCCTTTCTTGTTCTGGTTCGCAGGCACGGCAGGTTCACCCCGATAAAAATCCTAACGATCCTCAGGCTGCACAAAATTTTCAGGCAAGGTTTTGCTTTTTGAATCTGTTAAAAATTTCCTAATAATGAAATTTATCTTTGCTAAGAGGAGATCGCTTGAGTAGTTAGGTTACTTTTCCTTTGCTGTCCATCACTGTTCTCCCTTATTTCCTTTCTTCTTCTCCCTCTTCAATTAAACCATTGTAGCTCAAGTTTTGACAGGGATGTGTTGGGATTTCTGACATCTAATCAGTAATTGTTAAAAATTCATAGGAGCAGCTATACTTCTACTGCAACGTGCTTAATATTTTGAAACAATAGTTTCTTATTAAACTGCGTATCAGTATTGAACAAATTGAATATAATCTTGCAAGAAAAAAACAAATACTCTGGTGACCATGAGCATTCATTCAACAAGCATTGCTGACCAGTATGAGAAACTGTCATCAATTTTCGTTGGCTCAATGGAACTTAGAATTGCCCTTACAAATTACATGTGCTTTTGGAAACTAATAAAGTACAAAAAAGATAACCTCTGTATTTTTTATTATTTATTTATTTTTATTATTTATTTTGTGTGTGTGTGTGTGTGTGTTTTACTACTAATTTGCTTGGTAGGAGCAGACGACTTGAGGGACTAATGTTTAAAGGGTTAGTAGAGGAAATGGCCTACTGGAAATTTCCTAATATCTTATTGAAGTTTCATTCATTGGGATTCAGGTGCTGGGAGAGGCATATCAAGTACTGAGTGACCCTGCACAACGGCAAGCATATGATGCTTATGGGAAATCTGGAATCTCAACGTTAGTTTCTTTTTATTAATCTGTTAATAGATTTAATTTAAGGTTGATACGTGCCATGCATTTGTTGGGGGTTTGAATTTCTTTCAGCCCAGCTGATTTTCTAGAGATTACCACCCACCCTTTTAATGCCTTGATTTCCTAGTAGTAGGGTGGGATAGGAGTTTCAGGCCTGCCCTGCGTCATTGCCAAGTAGCATTAATATGCATGAGAATCTCAATGTTTTCTTGGTGTGCTTATACCTTATCTTGGTAACACCTATTCACATATTGTTGTTTACTTTCAGAGATGCCATCATCGATCCTGCAGCGATTTTTGCTATGCTTTTTGGTAGTGAGCTTTTTGAGGACTACATAGGACAGCTTGCCATGGCATCAATGGCTTCATTAGACATTTTCACTGAGGGAGAACAACTTGATACTAAGAAGTTGCAAGAGAAAATGAGGGTAAAACTCATAACTTTCCATTACTTGTAGCTGTAAATGATAATTGAAGTTTTTGATAGCTTACTTTTCTTTATTTCTATGCTATATGTTTACAAATATATCCATGACTTTTTTCCTAGTTACCTAGGTCTAATTAAAGTAATTTTAGAATTTTGATGGTGACAAAAGAAAGAACTGTAGAAAAGATTTGGTGACATTTTGTTCTTACTTTTATTGCTCATATTACTGGCAGAACCAAAGCTAATTCTGGTTCACTTTGAAAATGGAAGTGGAATGTAATTTCTGGAATAAAAATGCAGTTATTTGATTGGTGGACAAGGAATCCAAATGCTATTTTTTTATTGAAGTAATTTCAATCTGGTTGATAATAATAATTATTGTTGATAACTGTTGGTTTTCCTAATTAGATTAGGATTCTCTTTTATATTCCTAGTTAGAGATATCTTTTTATTTCCTTGTTAGTTTTTATCTTTTTCTTGTTAGGATATGATTTAATTTTTTTTTTTAGCTTGTTCATTCTTAGAATACTAAGAACAAGAGATAGCAATAAATTCTCTATCTCGAAACGTTCACTGTATCTTAGCCATAAAACCTGTTTTTTATCCCCATTAATGTAACCCTGGAACCTTATGGCTTTGATAAACAATAAAAAAGAGTTTTTAAGTACATGTTTCTTGAGATTTCCATTAAACTATATTTCATTATATAGAAAACAGCTTTGTTTTCTTCTGTAGGGTAGAGGTTGCTTATGGATATTTAAATAGCTAAGTGAAGGATGATATATCATGGGTTTTTTTTTCCTACGAAATTCAAGTTGAATGATCTACTAATCAAATAAATTGGGTTCTGTTTTTAATTGGTGCTGTGCTTGTTTACCACAGGTTGTTCAAAAGGAAAGAGAGGAAAAGCTTGCACAGATATTGAAAGATCGACTAAACCTATACGCGAGAGACAAGGATGAATTTATAAGAAATGCTGAAGCTGAAGTTACTAGGCTCTCAAATGCAGGTAAACTTAGTGTGCAATTTTTGCATTTTCTTCTGTTGGGCACTTAAGTCATCATCCATGTACACAAGGAAATCTATTTTGGGAACTGGTAGGATAATGAGCAATGGCAATTTAAATTGATCGGTAATATTAGTTTGCCACACTGACTTTGCTCAGGATTTGACTCTTGAATTTCCGTTAATTTAGTATTAGTGTCATCCCTGTCCTCGCTTTTTATTCTTTATGATGGATAACCTTTTGACTGTGCTACAGTCTTTCCAATCTGTATCTCATACTAATCTCCTCTTATATATGTATACATATTTTTTTAGATTATGATTGAAGCATATCAAAGATATTTAACTAATATGCATTGTACATTTAACTGATACGCGTTATTCTCTGCAGCATATGGTGTTGATATGTTGAATACCATTGGCTATATCTATGCACGACAGGCAGCGAAAGAGCTTGGAAAAAAAGCAATATATTTGGGTGTGCCATTTGTTGCTGAATGGTTCAGAAACAAAGGCCACTTCATCAAATCCCAAGTAACTGCAGCAACAGGTTGGTTTGCGGCCAATGATCATGTCTATGTGGCTAATCTTTTGAACTTTGACTGTTGGCTTTTTGGACTTCTATTCAATATTGGCTTGAAGTTGCCAAATTTTTACTTGCTCTCAAAGTGTTAAACATATAATGGGCCATCTTCCTCATGCGGTGCCTGATGTGTGCATTTGCATGTTTGTTTCTTTGTTATTTTTTTTATTTTTTCCCTCTTTTCTAGGTAGACCCCCTCCAAAAAGAGTAACAAGCCATTAATGTAGCATTGCACTTTTTTACATTTGGTTGGTAATGCATGGAATGCTAACATACCACAGCCATGCTCTTTAACTTCCACAGGCTATATAGGAAGAAATGATATATTCAGTTAAAACATTGCTTGATGTGAATATCTTTAAGGTAAATTTGTCACCTCATATCTACCTTGTTTGTGTAATGGAGTCATTCCATGGACATCCTAAATTTTGGTTCATATTTTTCATCCAGGAACATTACAAATCTCAGTGCATGTCTAGAATTGAGCACAAGCATTTGTTCCACAAAATTTTAAAAAAATATATATTTGATTTATTTACTTGTTTGTTTATGCTTGTCGGCTGTTCTAGGTGCCATTGCCTTGATCCAGCTACAAGAGGATATGAAGAAGCAGCTAAGTGCAGAGGGAAACTATACTGAGGAAGAGCTTGAAGAGTACATGCAATCCCACAAGAAGTTGATGATTGATTCCTTGTGGAAGCTTAATGTTGCAGATATCGAGGCTACTCTTTCACGTGTTTGCCAAATGGTTGTTTTGCTAGTCCATCGATATTAAAGGGTGTTGAATAACATTGATTTAGGTAATAGGTGCAAATTGTTTGGTGGTAATCTGTTAATGGTTAATTTTAGGTTCTTCAAGACAGCAGTGTCAAGAAAGAGGAGCTTCGTGTGCGGGCTAAGGGGCTGAAAACCCTTGGTAAAATCTTTCAGGTATTTGCTTTTAGTTCAGGGCATTATGTCTTCTATTACTGATTTCCAACAAAAGAACCTAAGAGTTCCAAATGCTTCGTGCATGCAGAGTGCAAAGTCTTCTAACGGAAGTGAGAACGATCCTGTACTAGATGGTCCTATTCATAAACTGAATGGGAATGCACACCATGATACTTCTTGTCCAAGCAGATCGCCAAGTTCTAGAAGTGTTGAAGAACCATCTTATAGTACAATGGTACCACAGGTATGTTTCTCTTCTGCAAAGAATATTTTTCATGTAAGGATCCCTTCCAAACTCCTTTTTAATTGCAAAGAAATATGGACTCCTGAGGGCAGTATGGGTACCCATTATTAAAGAAGGTTATATTTTAAAATAATCTAGTTGTTTTCAAGTAACTTTTTATGGGAATAACAACACGGAAGTCAAATGATGTTAGAGAATACAGTTCTAAACTTGTAACAAATGAGCAGGTAATTTGAAAAGGCAATCAAGAAAAATGGTTTCCTGAAACTGTTTATCATCAGCAATCCTGCTTTGGTACATATTCATCTGTTAACATCCAGCCCATTTTATCAACAAATGCAGTATCTTATAACAGGACTGCTGTTCCCTATGTGTATTTTCAGTTTCCGCACTTCTCTTTCCTCTTTTACGCACATCCTGTTAGCTAGCATGTGTGCATTTGCATGCAAATCAGAGTCAAGTTAAATTCCTTCATAAAATCCATACCTTGAAAAAGTATAAATGTGGATTGGATTTATTCTATAAGAAGGAACTTTTTATCATTGACCAAATTATGTACTTTGATGAACTAAAGGTTGATATCAGTTTGCTAGAGTACTAGCCAAGCCATCTCTCTTGGTTTTTCTAGTGAATCATTTATGAGCTAGCTGAATTACTACAGTTATTTTGCATATGATTCAATATTAATCCAATTTTTGTTGGAGTGCTGGCTGACTCCTTTTCTCTCTCCTGTCTTTCTGCTCTTCAGGAGATTCTTCTCTTGACCTTTCATGTTTATGCTTCCCTTCCCATTCCTCCTTATGAAGCCTTTTGATTAGAAGAGTATTTTTTTTTGCCTATGTTCCCCAAAAATATAGTATCATGCAAGGCTTCTTTCTATATTTATTCAAATTGCTAAATTACCATCAACAGGAATATTGTAAAGAATCAACCTGTGAAGGCACATAATTGTACATGCACACACACGGTCTCTCAGCACGATGTGGCAATAAGGTTGATGATACTACCAACTGAGGCTGACCCTTGGGACTGGTGGTTCTGTAGTCATGGTAACTCTAATGCTTAAAGATTGATCAGCCTAAATAAAATGAGGGAGCAATTAACAATAATGGTGAATGGTATTTAACAATAATGTTGCTGACTTTTCCTTTTTGTGTTCAGTTTAATCTCTAACAAATGCCTGGAACATGTTCAACACGTTTTTACATGTTCAAAAAAGAGTGACTGGAAGGGGCATCAGGCGAAACAAAGTCACTCTTAATTTATCTTAATTTCCATCTTTTTAATTTTAAATATTGATGAATTATTTTTGTTCTCATGAAATCGTTGGATGCTATAGAGCCCCTATGTGGAGGCTTCACACTTTGGTGGCGCACAGTTTAACTTCCCAAGGCCAACAGCACCACCTGGTGCCATGAAACATTCATCATCAGGCGGCAGTGACTGAGGATGAAAAGAGTGGCCTAGTGCTTGAAAACTTTTGTACATGTCCTAATGTTGTGGATCATGGAAGGTTATTGAATTTTAATATGTTGAATGTGATTGTATGAATTGATGCCCTGGAAACGCATCCCACCTCCATGTTAGCAGGCAGTGAATGATGTATGTAAGAATGTCGACTATTTATAGAGGGAGGGATAGAGAGATTGTTGTAATTTTTTCCAGTCTCTGGGTGGCTGCATGTTGCCTTTCATCGTATTATTCTGTAATTTGCCCTTTTTGGGGTTGGGTTTGACATAACATTCGGGTTCAGGTTTTTGTTTAACCATTTATTCCTTAATGAATATCTGTAGAGCCATCCATGTATATTGTTGTGCGCAGCTGTTAGAAGAATAATTTTGTCCTTCCTGTTGGACTGAAGGTTACTGCCAATCGAAACAAATATTCTTGGATGACTAATCCTTGATGCGACAGCCATGATGCTTGTGGAGTTCATTGTAATTCCTAAAATCAAGGGGTTACTTTTTTTTCTTTTACAGTACAAGGCTGTTTATAGCCCTTGATCAAAATTAGGGCTTAAAAAAGGTCGTAAGAGTGCAAGTATCACAGCCTTGACCCAAGTTCAATGTGGATATCCGCGTTGTAGAATTGTGACGATATAGATCGATCGGGCATTTGATATGCTATGCCAAACGATATTGATGGTTTCGTTGCAATCTCGAAAGCAATTGGAAGATTTGCAAGGTGGTATGGAGTCATTCGTTGGTCAATATTGGTCAACAGACTTAGTCGAATTGTTGACCCGTAAATCCATTGTAATACCGTATTTTTTACTTTGGCAGAAATTAGAATGAAATGAAAAGAAAGGAACGAGTGGTGCGCAACGATTATGTAGAGGAGAGACTAAATATGTGGATGATCTAGATTCAGAAATCGCATGCATATTGAATTGTGTAATACAAAAAAAACAAGGTCAGAAAGTTTTGGTATTGATGTTAATACTTGTAAGAATGTATTTTTGGGAACTAAGAGAGTCATAAAGCTGAAATTGGAGAATTTTTATTTGCTGTTACAAAGAAAGCAGAAACAGTTGTCCTATCAAAAAGAAAAAGGATAGAGAGAGTGTTTTTGTTATAAAAGGGTGAAAAGAGAATGAGGTTAAGTTAAAAGGGTAGGTAACGAAAGAGGAAGAGTGGTCCTCCTAAGCCGGCCACTATTTACTATTTCAAAATAAAATAAAATGAAATAAAGGAACGATTTACATTAACCAGAAATTAACAACAACGGCATCTAAGGGTAAAAAGGTTTTTCATTATATTAGTCGAGGTAGGAGCCGAAGTAAAGAACCGACGGAGGGAGATTGGGAAGGATACAGATATTGAGTGGCCGAGTGAAACAACGAAATTCCCAATTTTCCTCCCACAACGTAACCTAACTACTTGCGTCGCCGCGTTTTGAATTTTGATTCTTTAATTGTACTTTAGACGTAGATAGACTTTGAAAATTCCTAAATCTGCCTACCATCAGGCAAAACCCCGTCTTAATCGCCTTTCTTCCTCCTCCTGTCAGAGTCCTCCCTCTTTCCTCCCCTTGGTAATTCAACGACACGGGTCTGCTTCAATTTGCTCTCCACAGATGGAGACCGAGAACAAGAAGTCGCCTGTCTCCGATGTCGGAGCTTGGGCCATGAACGTTATTAGCTCCGTCGGCATTATTATGGCCAATAAGCAGCTCATGTCTTCTAATGGTTATGCTTTCGGCTTTGGTAACATTCCTTCTCCTTCTCTATCTATTGCTTTACTTGTGGAGATCTCTCAGATCTCAGATCCCCAAGTCATTTCTTTATTTTGCCTATCCTGGATCTCTTTTATTTAAAATTTTTCAACTCTATAATTTCTTTCAGCCACGACCTTAACGGGATTCCACTTTGCGGTAACGGCTCTCGTGGGACTAGTGTCTAATGCTACCGGTTTATCCGTATCAAAGCATGTCCCAATGTGGGAGCTTCTCTGGTTTTCAATTGTTGCCAATACGTCTATCACTGGCATGAACCTCAGCCTTATGCTTAATTCCGTTGGATTCTATCAAGTTCGTCTCACTCTTCTATTTCACCTTTTATGCTTTAAATACCAACATTTTATTCCTATCGCAATTTGCTATCCCACTTCTTCTTCCTTATAATTAAATCTATCACTTAATCTTCTATCATTGTTCACTGCGCAGATTTCTAAGCTCAGTATGATCCCTGTGGTTTGCGTCATGGAATGGATCCTTCACAGTAAACAATATTCCAAAGAAGTAAAGTTATCAGTTTTGGTCGTTGTAATAGGCGTTGGTGTTTGCACGGTGACTGATGTCAAAGTCAATACCAAAGGTTTTATCTGTGCCTGCTTAGCTGTTTTGTCAACATCTTTGCAGCAAATTGTGAGTATTTATATAATTTCTTTTACCCCTCATTTTGCTTAGATATTTTTTGTTCTTCTGCTTGCCAGTCCTGGGGGAAGTTACTTGACAATTGATTATGCACTTATTTAAACTCCAATTTTGTGAAATTTCATTTGAATTACTTTGCGGTAAATGGCAATTTTAACAATATATACAAGGTTAGGTGTGTTGGTGTCTTTAAGGTAAGTGCTGGGATCTCTAACACCAATCCATATGAATACAAAGAATGGCACTATTGAAAGTTCTAAGCTGATAGTTTGTAAACCTTGACTTAATTTTTCAATTAATGGTATTAACAGGCCGATTTTATCACTAAGCTTAAAGTCATTTGGATATCAGTAAGTATCTGTGGCTAAAAGTCACCAACATTTTGCATGTTGTGGGGTTGAAATCTAAAAATATCAACATTTGTAACTAAACTGTGAGTAAATGAGCAAGGAACCTAATGAACTGTATTGTTTTTTTCTTCAGTGCCTTTGACACAACTTCACTTTAATGGCTGATTGCACTGATGATATATTAATTTGGAACAAAGTTTGATTCATCTTATTTTCTTTTGTGAGACAGACTATTGGTTCCTTACAGAAGAAGTACTCAATTGGTTCGTTTGAATTGCTGAGCAAGACAGCTCCAATTCAAGCTGTTTCTCTTCTTGTTTTTGGTCCATTTGTTGATTACTATATCAATGGAAAATTTATAATGAGCTATAAAATGTCTACTGGTGCCATCGTAAGTACTCTTCGTTTTTTAGGCTTACTCTGGCTATGGATTTTTATATGCTTCCATCTGTTATGTAATAAATGGTGTTGATACCTGCAGGTATTTATAATCCTGTCTTGTTCACTTGCTGTGTTCTGTAATGTGAGCCAGTACCTTTGTATTGGAAGATTCTCAGCAGTTTCCTTCCAGGTTTTGGGTCACATGAAAACAGTTTGTGTTCTCACATTGGGGTGGCTGCTTTTCGATTCTGAGTTGACTTTCAAGAACATAATGGGTATGGTGATTGCGGTAGTAGGCATGATTGTTTATAGTTGGGCTGTGGAGGCTGAAAAGGGTGCAAGTAGCAAGGCGGTACCCCTTGCGAAGAACAGTCTGACAGAAGAAGAAATCAGACTTCTGAAGGAGGGAGTGGAAAGCACTCCCTTGAAGGATGTTGAACTTGGTGAGACAAAGGGATAGAGATATACATGATTGTGGCTGGAAACTTGATCTTCTTGTATGCAGTCGTTTTGCCTAGTTCATGTGGCTGCAGCCCGACCCACCAGCTGACCCTGCGCGTAAAATCTTAGAAATGTGCTATTTAAACAATTTGTTCTTTTATTTAATTCTTGGGTCTTTTTAAATCATTCTTTTTTTTTTTTTTTGGGTGCAAAAGAGAGAGTAGCAATGAAAACCCAAATGGAAATGTGATAGATGATTGTGTAAAACTAAATATGTCCGCAGAAAAGAACTTGGTAAGCAATAGAAATGTTTTTTTTTCCCTCTAATTTTGCTATTTAAATTTGGTTACACCCTTTTTGCTAAAAGAAATGTGGCAGGAATGGCGATGGAATTGAATGCTCAAATTGCATCATATCCCATCATTCACATCACATGAATTAATTAGATGATAGCATATTGATACGAACAAAACATATGGTTCTAAAAGTGGTTCATATTGGAGAGCTAGATGACGTCTGGGGGACAAAACTGCATTTTTTGAAGTTGAAAGTAAGAAGTTTGCCAAAATTTAACGGTGTCGGTGGTTTATATATATATGTATATTTATATGCGGCTTTATAATGATGTCACCATTTTATTCTTAGTGTATCATGTGCTTGTGCTTGTGCTGCTTTTTTCTTTTTTTTTTTAGGAGAGATCAGAATAAAAACGCATTGACAAATCATCAATATTGCCCGTCTGCTCAAAAATACAAAGAAAAGTCGTCAATATTGACCAACTTATTTTCTTGGGGCTAGAAATGAAGAAAATATGTAGCAGAGCTATTTTATGCAATTTACAGCTCACAATTGCGTAAACTATTTTATCATTTCTTTTTTCTTTATTACTTACTTGTATTATTCATTACATCATTGCGACAAAAGGATAATTTTCTTTCATGGCCTAAATTTGTATGTTTAGCAAAGTTTGACCCCTCACATTTCAATTTTCTAAAAGGAACAGAATTTCTAAACTCCAAATCAAGAGTTGCTAGCTTCTAGTAAAAAAAAAAAAAAAACCCTCATCGTGACGGTGGATTTCACTTCGGGACCACCATGAATTGGCCTCCAAAAGAAAAAGTGTTCTGTAGGATATTTTAATATATCTTATTTTTGAAAAATTACGGTATTTTTGTTAATTACTTTCTTAAGGGCAAACATGTTATATAATTAAGGAATATCAATAATGAAGTACTTATTTTTATTAATTATCGAGTTGGAACAAAAAAAGAAAAAGAAATGGAAAACGACGCCGCAAATGGCTAAATAATGGAATTACCAACAGATAATAAATCATGTTCTGGAAAATTGAGGATCATGTGATTGTTGATGAGCTGTAAGCAATAACACAACTGTTTTCATTCAGCTTTCAAGTTGAAAAATCTTTTATTTACGATGTAACTTTATATATAACGATATAAAAGGTTACAGTATTGATGACTTGTCAATCTTTTGAACTTACTAATCATGTTACGCTGTTATATTTATTGCAATCATCGTGTTGTTGAACTGAAAACAACGAAGTATTGTATTAATAAAATTGTTTTGTTGGTCGGAATTAGACAAAATGTTATAGCTTATATACAGTTAAGAGGTGCTGAAGAAGCGACTATTAAAGTGGGTGATAATTACAATCATAGAAAATAATTGTAATCATGTGGATCCATCAAGTAATTAGAGTACGTATGTTGACACTAACACCAAGAAATCATGTATATATATCTGTGTGTTATACATTTTCATGTGTAAATTTATGATATTATTAATTATTACAACCGCACCTATCAAATAATGGTGTGTGTAAAACTTCTGGAACATACCATCAATGGTGTAAAAAAATAAAGATGTGTAGAATCCAGGGCAAATGAAAAGAAAAGGGATATATATATATATATTAAAGGGAAAGAAGAGGAAGCTTAGATCGATGGGCATGGAAATGAGAAATGAGATCAGAAAGTTGCATGTGATGAGCAGAGGGATTGCTGGTTCTAAGAAGGTCAATAAGGTAGTGGAAGAGATGGATGTCACAGGCAATCCTAAGTGCTCCATCGTATGAATGACCAAACTCTTCCTCTGAAACTCGAAGCAGATCTTCAAACAATGGATGGTTTAGAAATTTGGCTTCCATCTCCATTTTGCATTGCATTTCTTTCCCAACGCACACTCGAATCCGACCTTCTCCTGATGATCTTCTTCTCTCCGAACTCTTTGCTCCAGTACTACAGCACCAAATCATCTTTCTCACCACCCCACTCATTGGAATCGATCGATGTTGAGAAACTCATACAACTCCCTAGCTATTATATACACTGAATATATAATTGCATGCATCCTCCTCATCCATAACCAATTATTGAAAAGGGAATATAAAAGTGGAGGTGAAGCCGCGGAAAGTCCAACTCTTGAGCTGGTTGGACGTTATATTTTTGAATCAGCTTACGTACCAATGAAGCAGCTGGATAATATATATCAAAATTCCTTTTGTTAATGATGGATGATGCACTAATCATTAATTAATTAATTTGGTTATAGAGAAAGATTATTGTATTAATAAGAAATAAAAAGAAAACTGAAATGGAAAGAGATATAGAAGCGTTAAGGCCAGCTAAGAAGCGCGTTTAGAGTGGAAGAAGCAAGTAATAATGTAACAAGAGGAAGCTAACCTCCAACTTCCAAGGCGGTGCCACAACTGCGTGCCGTACATCATCGCCAAATTATTACACACTAATATTAATTACTTCATACTTCTTTTTTTTTTTTTGGTTAACAGAGATGAGCAAAAGTTTACAAACAGCAGGGGCTAGCGAATGTAAGTAACACCCACAGAATCATGATCTAACCAGATGTTTATCCCTTGAGGGGGGTATGTAAAATATGATATCCTGAAGGAAAGCTATAACCCAAGTTAGCTAAGAAGTCCGCAGCAAAATTTGCTTTTCGATGAGTATGTGTGAAAGAGACCGCAGAAAAACCTCTTGAAATTCATCGGATGCGCTGTACCAGAGAAACACCGGAAGCACTAATAGAGCAAGTACCACAGATCGTGTCGACTGCGGTTTTATTGTCACTCTCAACCACAATATTAAGAATCCCTTATTCCTTAGCCCGCTAGAGTCCATAATAGATACCCCAAACTTCAGCTAAAAGTATGGGACAGATGCCCAGGTTGACTACATAGCCTGAAAGCCATTGCCCCATATGATTTCTCATTAGACCTCCATATACAGCAGCACCTCCCGTAGCAACTGAAGCATCTGAGTTGATCTTGATGAAATTCATAGGAGGTTGATTCCAATTTACGTAGTTTGCACTGACAATCCTTTCGCCTTCAGCATTGGTCGTGGAGAAGACTTTGTTGCAAAAGGAAGCAAAACTTAGCACATCATTAACTAAAGCTGCAGTAGGTCTATGATGCTTTTGGAAAATAAACTTGTTTCTATTCTTCCACAGATACCAGCAGCTTATAGCAAAAAACTCAGGCCATTTAGCCCCCTCCACTGCCACATTAAATTTTTGAAGATTGAACCGCATCCAGCTTTCCAAAGTATCAGCTTCCATAAAAGAATTGGCTTGATCTACTGGAAGGCAGAAGTTCCAAAAATGGCCAGCAACAATGCAATCCTGGAGAACATGTAGCCCATGTTCTTCACCCTCTCCACAAAAAGGACAGTTATCTACTACGGTAAAGTGTCTCCTCCTACGTTCTGCATTTGTCATAATGCCATTATTAAGAGCAAGCCACAAAAAAGTTTTAATACGCTGGGATACCCTCAACTTCCAAATATTCTTCCAAAGAGGATCGGGATCAGATGTCGTATCACTAGACAGACTGGAATACGCAGATTTTATTGTAAAATCTCCGGAGGCAGAACGGTCCCAGAAAGCCAAGTCTTCGTTCGCATCAGAGACAGGTGGGCAAGTAGCTGCAATTCGAAAAAGGGTGCTCTGGGTAAAAAACTCTTCAAAGAGATGCCAACTCCAACCAAAATTATCCGTAGCAAAAAATGCTACATTCTTATCTATTAGGCTCTCTGGAATAGGTACAGAAGTAAGGTGGAAAAGAGGAGACTGAATACCTGGAACCCATATGTCAAACCAAAATTTAATCTTCTCCCCATTGCCAATAGACCAGACTTTATGCTTCATAGTGCTGCTCCAAACATTGCAGATTCCTCTCCAGATTGGTGTGCTATTCCGTTGTACCATAGGGCAAGCAGCAGAATTAGAGCAAAACTTGTACTTGGTTGCTAGAATTCTAACCCAAAGGTGATGTGATTGAGTAGATACTTGCCACGCCAATTTCATCATGAAAGCACTGTTAACTTTGTGAGTATCGCGAATGGATAACCCGCCTTCATTAATGGATTGAGTGATCCTGCGCCAAGGAACTAAAGCGAGGCTATGATAGTCCACTTTACCACCCCACACAAACTGTCTTGCGAGTTTATCAAAATTAGCACAAAGAGTAGAAGGAATAACAGAAGCCTGAGCTGCAAAGGAGGGCATAGCTGATAAGACAAATTTAGCTAAAGTAATCCTGCCAGCTACAGAAATATGCGAAGTGTTCCAACTAGCAATTCTGTTCTTCATATGATCAAGGATGTAAGAGTAATGCTTCTTAGAAACTCTTGAATAAAGGAGTGGAATACCAAGATACTTCCCCAAATCCAAAACCTCTTTGAATTCAAGACCCCGGTTGAGTTCCTTTCGGATATGAGGACTGACATTCTTCGAGTAAAAGACAGTCGACTTGTGAGCACTGATTCTCTGACCTGAGCTTTCACAAAAATCTTTCAACACTTGGTTAATAACCTGAGTTTGCCGAACTGTAGCCTCCCCAAAAAGGATCAAATCATCTGTAAAGAATAAATGGCTAAGAGACGGTCCACCTCTGCTCAGCTGAATGGGTTGCCATAATCCATTATTGACAGCTTTTGTAATCCCTTGATTAAGTTTTTCCATGCATAAAACAAAAAGATAGGGTGAAAGTGGACATCCTTGCTTGAGACCACGACTAGGATTAAAGGCCTCTGTGACACTCCCATTCCAGAGAAGGTGTGTAGAAGAAGAGGAGACACACTCCATAATAACTTGTATAAGAGTGGGAGGAATATGAACATCCATGAGAGTATCCTTCAAGAAATCCCAACTAATCCGGTCATATGCCTTTTCAAGGTCTACCTTTATTGCCATAAAACCCGATTTCCCCTTCTTCAAACGCATGGAATGGATTACCTCCTGTGCAATGATAATATTCTCAGTGATATGCCGGCCTGGGACCAAACTAGTTTGGGTAGGGCTTATCAAAGAAGGCATGAGACATTTTAATCTATTGGCAATAGTCTTTGTGACAATCTTATAAAGAGTTGTACAAAGGGCAATGGGGCGAAATTGCGTCACATTCTTGGGTACTTCCACCTTTGGTATTAAGCAAAGAAGGGTCTTATTCATGGAGTTGTCCATCCGGCCACCATTTAGGATCCTCATAACTTCCTTACATACATCATGTCCCACCACATGCCATTGATTCTGGTAAAAACCTGCATGTATACCGTCAATACCCGGAGCCTTCCAAGGTTTCATATCAAACAGTGCTACTCGAATTTCCTCATAAGAAAAGGGGTGACCAAGAGCAACAAGTCTCTCTCTAGGATGGGGAAAGTGACCTCTAATATAGTAGAGTGGTCGATTATGACACTCTTCCGTGAAAAGAGATCCAAAAAAATTGAGAGCCAACGCACAAAGAGTGGGAAGATCATCAATCCGGACGTCATCATTATCTTGAAGAAATTCAATCTTGTTTCTTTTTCTTCTACGAAGAGTTCGCTGATGAAAGAAGTTGTGTTCCTGTCTCCGCATTGAATCCATTCGCTTCTAGACTTTTGGCACCAAAAAAGCTCCTCTTGTAAAAGGACCTGCTCAAGATCAGTCTTTAATTCGGTTTCAAGCTTCTCTAGCTGAATAGAATACTTATGGGCAAGAGCTGCTTGGATTTTAGCTATTCGAGCCAAAAGAGTTCTTTTATGATAAAAAAATATTCGAGCCAAAAGAGTTCTTTTATGATAAAAAATATTCCCTCAGGATAATGCTCTAAGAAAGCTCGGTTATAAAGACCCCGATCCAACCTCTCGAGAAGATGACCCATTTTCCAAGTAAAATCTGGTCCTTTATAGCCCATATCAATAAGTTTAGATGAGATGAACCAATCCAAGAAAGGTTTACTTATACCCGTTCTGTTAGGAGATCCTCCCTGTCTCTCCTTAGCATAAAGAATGGAATTAAAATCTCCTAAAAAAAGCCAAGGATCAGAAGTACAAAGATTGACTTGCTGTAAGATAGGCCAGATAGTATGTCTGATAGAAGCAATTGGGTGGGCATAAATCGCAGTGAAGTAAAACAACTTCCTTTCTTTAGTTAAAATGCTGAGGTGAATAAATTGCACATTATTGATTAAGATATCAACTCGCCAATCTTCCTTCCACATTAACCATATACCACCACTAAAACCCGTGGCTTCCACTCTATGGGACCGAGGAAACCCAATTCTAGAGATGCAATTATCAGCTAAATGCCCACTGATTCAAGGTTCAAGCAAAACAACCATATGCGGATTATGATTTTTAACTAGGCAATTCAAAGTTCTCATGAAAGAGGGGCTTTTAGCACCCTGACAGTTCCAGCAAAATATTGACATAACAATAGAAAAAAAAATAGGAAGAAAGGAGGCTCAATTAATCCTCTCTCAAATAAGGATCTAGAGGTTCATCATCCTCGGAGAATTCATTAACTTCGACATTAGGAGTATCATCAATGTTTACTTTTCCTGTTTTATCTAGAGACATGAGATCTGTACCTGTATTAGCTGCTTGAGTTTCATCATCAGGTGGCCTGCTGTCAAATTGTCCTAAGGGACGAAAATTATTAGGAGCAGTATCCATATCGATAGCTGGAGAAGAACAGGTTGGAGAGGGGTTTTTCAGTAACGCCTTGCCGAGAACAGTATGTTTTTCTAGGTTGAGGGTCGATGGGAGTTTGACTAAGTTAAACTCCGCTGAAGACTTGCTTTGAAAAGCAAAAAAATCACCCAAAATAGCCTTACTTCTGTTAACTGCACCGTCTTTAAAAGTTTGTTTGTTAGCACGTGATAGATTCCCTTTATGAACACCCTCTCTCCCACGTGCTACATGTCTCTTATAACCACGTGAAACAAAAGGCTCCAGAGCTTTGTTGTTTCCATTTACGTTAATATTATCCTGGATAGGGAAGTTTTCTTTATCAGCACTATCTTCTCCTGGGATTTCGCCAACAACTTCACTCAAGGTAGCGTATCTTGATCCGCTTCCTAAAAAATCGGAATTCTTTCCAGAATTGGAGACATAAATTTTAGGGTTCCTTCGCCGCTTCTCCACCACCATCCATTCTCCAAAATGACCGGTCTTTGCTTCGTCAGCACCCTCCATCGCTCCATCTTGGTTTCCCTCATTGTTCTCAGTCGATGCCTTATGAGGACAATATGAATCGAAATGACAAACTCTCCCACAGTGGAAACATATTTCAGGCAGATTCTCATACTCGATCTTTTGAATTTCTCCATCTATATTAATCATTGAAACCAAAGGCTGTCTCAGGTCAATAGTAACAGCAACTCGAGCAAACCGGCCTCTATGTAATTCACTTGTATTGTAGTCGACTTTAACTACCGAACCTATAACTTCAGCAATTGTCGTCAAGACGTTACGGGCGTGGTATTGGAGTGGAAGCTCAGGTAGACGAATCCATACTGTAGTGTGATCGACTGTGCCATTAGAGACGCGAAACCTGGGATTCCATTTTTGAACCAGTAAATATGCACCATTCACAACCCAAGGACCATCATAGAGCGCCCTTTTGTACTCAGTCTCTTTTGAGAATTGTACTAAGAAGAAACCCCTGCCTATGTCCAGTACCTTCGCGTCAGTCAGATTCCAAAGCATTTGGATTTTGGCACTTAAGGCCTTGTATCCAATTTTCCTCCCTAACAGACTTATCACAACTGCTTTCCCCAGAGTTTGGGAGAGCTTAGTGCGAAGGTTATCTGAGAAGTTGACTACCGGAACATCTCCCGATTTGTCAATCTGAATATCCCCTGTATCAAGATTGATTTCCATTGTATCAAGTACCTCCTCCATTGGAGACTCCATAACAGCACCGGCCATCAAACTATCCCTATAGCTCGACGAACTAGGGAAATCTGCTCTTCGTTTCATCTTTTTTGTTGCCCTATCAGCCTCAGAGGACGCAACTAGGTTTTCATTGCTAGAGAGAGATGCCATTTCTAAGTTTTATCCAGGGTTCCTTTTTTTTAATAAGGCATGTGAAATGGATACTTCAACAACAGCGAAACTATTTCAAATTTGTAATCTTTTCTTTTAAATTCTATGTATAACACAGATCTGACCCAAAACTTGGTTTTGAAGTCACAATTTTGACCGATTACCTTAACTCCTTTCAGCATTATAAACCGGTTCTGTTCCATAAACCAACTGCCCATTCTTTATTTTTTTTGGGAGTTTTACAAAACTACCCAAAAAAAAGTTATATTTAAAAATAACTCATTTTTTTCACTTTTAAAAATAATTTTTTTTAAATTTTAATTTTGAAAAATATCCCTTTTTTAGTTTAACTCAAATTCTTCTTTCTTTTCACACCTCCTCCTCCTCCTCCTTCCTTTTTTCCTTTTCTTCTTTCCTTCTCCTTCTTGCTGGACGACATTAATATTTTGATTATTAAAATTTAGAGAAAGAAATTATTAAGTCAAGTAGTTCATACATATGATCAATTTACAAAAAAGATCATAGTTATGCCAGGTATTTTCTTAACTCGGAAAATGCCATATTTGTTGATGGGAATCAGATAAAATATATGCAGGTCCAATTGGAGCAAATCGCCAATCACCACCTCTTTGTTTAAGAGAACCAAAATGTTAGCAGACCTCACATCACATATATTGTCCGACAAAGCCAATTTATTAACGCCTTAAGAATTTCACATTGATAGTATGCAATTCATGTACTAAGCTACCTAAAGGGTATTCCTTCCCTTGGATTGTATTTCCCCGACAAATAATGAGTTGCAGCTCTAAGCATACTGTGATGTAGCATGGGCACCTTTCTAGATTCTAGATGGTCTTTAACAAGATTTTGTATTTACTTGGGTACTTGTTACGTGTCCCATAAGACCAAATTAAAAGCAAGAAATTGTATCTAGATCCTTTACTGAAGTTGAGAATCCATCGATGACAATATTGGACCGTGAACTTCAATGGACAACGCTTCACCTCCACATTCCTCACCAGTACTGTGATAATAAAGCTGCAAAACACATTGCATCAAAGCCAAATACTCATGAGAGGATCAAACGTGCATTTGTCGCTGCCATTGGTAAGTCTCCCGCTCCCCTACCATTGTTACTAATAATCAAAATAATTATGCATGAGATGCTATGGGCATAAATTATTGAATCTTTAAAGTTTAAAGAGATGAGGACAAATAAATTATTGGAGATCAAAGGCATATTCACCATAAAAAAAGTTACATTCAAAGTTTTTCCGATTTAATTGAATTTTACATTAAACTTTTGAAAATTGTATTATAAGCAAATAAATTGTAACATTAAACATTTTGATTTACATGCTTTTAATTTTTTTTTATTAACTTTGTTTCTTGAATTGTTGTTATTGGTTATTGTTTGTATGGCTGGTTATGTAATTTTTTCCTCTAGTTTACCGAACTATCAACAATTGGTTACGTTAAAGTCGTTATGTAAAATCTTGAAATTTACAAAATGGATAATTATTTGTTAAAACATGGTATTTTAAATGTTGCATACAAAGTATTTGATAAAATACCAACATGAACTTTTTGATATGAAAAAATCTTTTACAAAATAATTAATTTCTAGTAAATTTTATTGATATTGTTTTTCTGTTAATTTTTTTAATACAGAACTTTTAGCATTAACATTTGGTAGAACTAGAAGGATAATATTCCAATTTTGATTAAATATAAAGGATAATGGAATGGTGATAACAAATTTGAAGGTTTGAAGTTAAAGGAGTATTAATTTCAAATGTTTAGCTATGAACATCTTGTTGATATACTATCAGATCAATTGAAAATCAATATAGAACTAACTCATTTTAATATAAAAGTGTTTTGTCAAAGATTTTTCATTAGAAATAGATGATGATAATAGCATGAGATTCTACTTGAAATTAAAGAAGAGGGACTTCGATATCACAGCGTAAGCTTTTATGTATTATATTAATTGAGAAATGTTAGAAATAGTACATTTAATTAAATATATAACATATACATTTCAATACAAAAAACAGGTATAAAAAACAGAACATAATTTGTATTATGAAATTTGGTATACCAACTAGTATACCTGATATACCATCCGGTATACTAAATTTTAGAATATATTTGCAATCTCAGAATATATTTGCAATCTAAAATTTGATATACTGGACAGTATACCAAATTTCATAACATAATTAATATTCTTGAATTTGGTATACCGGTTGCTATATCTAGTATACCGTCTAGTATATCGAATTTCAGAACATATTTGTAATCTAAAATTTGGTATACCAGACAGTATACCAAGTGTATTAATCGGTATATCAAATTCTATAAGATAATTAGTATTCTAAAATTTGGTATACCGGATGATATACTTTTGAAATTTGGTCTATCGGACGGTATACCAAATTTCATAAGATAATTAGCATTCTATACCAAATTTTATAAGATAATTAGTATCATGAAATTTAGTATACCGCTGGTATACCGATTGGTATACCCGATATACAGTCTAGTATACTATCAGATATGCCAAATTCTAGAACATATTTGCATTCTAGTGTTTAGTATACCGGCTGGTATATCCGATATACCGTCCGATATACCAAATTCTAAAATAATATTTTCTTTCTGAAATTTAAATTTTATTATTTTTTTATATTTCACTTAACCAGAAAAATATTCTTTGTTTTTATAAGCAGCATAGTATTATTGTAATTATCAAAGAACTGGGTGAGTTACAACAGCATCCCAAATAAATGTCCAACCAAAAGAAAGTAATCTTCCAGCCCCTCAAAAAATGAGCTAATCGTCTAGTAATTATCCAATATCACAAATAGCAGCAGAATTTCAAATTAGAAAACATAGTCATTCATTTTTTTTATAAGCCAGGGCATATATTGATAAAAGTTTTAGTACAGAGAGGCCTAAAGTGCAGAATGCTAAAGAATTATAACATATCCTCCAGGATGAATTACAGATGATAAACCAAGCCGCAGCGAAACAACAACTACTAGAAACAAGAAATTAAAAACCAGTCTAGTCCAAAGCAAAAAAATAAAAAAATCACTGCCATAATATTTTTTCATTTTTGTTTTCTTTGAAAACAACCATTCATTTATTTCTAGAACATATTAAGGCTTCAACCGCCCAACAGTTAAGGCTTTCATATCCAATTTTTTGAATATTAATGTCCACTATTCTGTTAATCTTTCGTATGACTAAATCACTGCCATAAAATATTGGTTTGCCTATACTAAAAAAAGAAAAAGAACCTTAAGAGTGCATGGCATACAATTCCAGAGTACAAGCCAAGAGAGTCGTTGGATTTCTATAGCTGTTGCCTGTTGGTTGGATGGAAAAGAAATTTAAAATAGTAAATGCTTCAAGGATAGATGCAGAAGTCCCTGTGTACATTGTCTTCTAATTCTCATTTTCAAGGCTTTAGCTGTGTCAGGTGTTTGCAGAAGTCCCTATGGAGACTCCGCAGCAAGCTCAGCAGCTTCCTTATACTTTGAGCAAACAGCTATTGGAAACGCTGGACAATCTGTAATCTCCAACATGGCAATTAATTGAGTGCCAAGTGCAAAAGAAAAGCACAAACTAAATAGCAGTAGAATAAGAAACAGTGAGAATAAGGTTAAATGTATTAAGAAAAAGGATAATATGAGGACGCTTAAACCAGAAGTAGTTGTTGCTGGGCTCCACCATTGGGACTCCTTTCACCACACTTGCTTTATCTTGGATTTGCTGAGCCATTTCCATTATTATAATTCCAACTTTGTTCTAACAATTACAACTATCCGTTTTCATCATCGTTTTTAGCATTAGGTGATGCACAAGAAAAACGAGCTAAATTGATCATGATTAGAATTGAAGCCAACAGCAAAAACTCACCAATAAATCCATAATAATTACACAACAAATTACAAAAATCCAAAATCAAATATGCACAGACACCTACTTACCTAGTTAGGTGTCTAATTTCTATGTCTTTCCTTTTCTAGCGGCTGCTGGGAATCACAATTTCACCTTTAAGATTGCTGGCGGCACCGTCGTCTTCTCCGTGGAGATCGGGGGCAAAATGAATAGTGAGTTTTTGGTTTACGGATTTTGTTTTTGGACGAAGGAGACTGGGCAGTGAGGAGGGGGCAATATACAGATTGGAGTGTGCATGATTCCGGTCCTTCAATAACAGTTAATTTCGGTGGGCAAGGAAAAAAGAAGAAGAATTTACAGTAAATGGCAGGGCGAAGGGCTCAAAAATAAAAAGGGGTATTTTAAAAAACACAAAATAAAAAAAAGGTTCTTTTAGAATTTTAAAATTAATGAATGTATTTTTAAAAAGTGAGATTTAAATAGAAGTATTATGTGTAATTTCCTCTATTTTCTTGGGGTTGCCTTGGATTGGATCACTGGAAAAGCCCATTATCTTATCTTGGGTAATATCAGCTTTGGGCTCTAGAAGGAATTTGAGGCCCAAACATCTTGTTAACTGTTTGCTTAAATAATTGAGGTTACTACATAACAAAACTGAGGGCAAATTGATTCATGTTAATTTACTTATTTCATGTCTTTTTTTATGAAGTAAGAATATATTTATTTTCCAGAATAAATATGAAATAAAAATATATTTATGAAATTAGAATGCAGGATGAAAGTTTTAAAATATGGCAGAACGATTTTTGAAAAAAAAAAAAAAAAGTAAAACTAACGAAGAAAACGAAACAAACTGGTAAGGCAGAGAAAGTGCAGCGCAGAGTCCGATCATTTTGAAATTACACCATATTAGTCTAATCAAAATTTAATTAGATTGTTCGATCATCAATGGAGGAGGATATCGATTCCCTGTTTGAGGGGATGGTCTTGTTCACTCCTGCCCAGTTAGGTGATGAACAGCAGCAGCAAGAAGACGAAGAAGATGATTCTCAGCATAACAATTCAACTCATGAATCTCACTCTCCCACCACCACCTCCACAATTACAAGTCATGGTATTAATACCAACGCGTCATCTGAACCTCTTGACGAGAACATATTCTCTGACCTCACTCTTCAAACCCTAACTCCCCAATCAGATCCTATTCCTTCTATCTCCCGCCAGATTTCCAGGAAGAAGAAGAAAGCTGCTTCTCTCAGGATCGGATATGCCAGAGATGTTTCTCCCACTCATCACAATCTCACTCTTGAGGATCCAACTCTTCTCACCACTCGATCCAATGGTGATATGGAGTGTCAAACTCCTCTCACCCCTCAATCCAATGGCGATTCTGCTGATGAATTGGACTATTCCATCTCTGATTCCAAACCATCATCGTTATCAAAAGATGACGCTTCCCAATTGGATGCGATCCCCGATTCAAAACCATCATCCTCATCAAAAGAGGATCAATTTCAACACATCAAGGCCCAGATCTCTGAGAAGCTCCAACGCTCTCGCGAATCAGCTGCCTCTGTCTCTGCAGCTGGCAAGGACGCCATCAGGAGAAGAAGAAATGCTGCTGACCAACTTAATTCCGCTTCCGCCAAGCTCCGGGAACTCGAGTTTCGGTTGGAAGCAGCATGTGAGGCTGAAGATTTCGAGGCTGCTGAAAGAATTAGCGACAGCCTTGCTTCCGCTGACAAGGAGAGGCAATCACTTCTTGCTGCTGTTAAAGACGCTGAAACACTGTGTAACGCCATCGAATCTGAAATGCAGCAAGTTCTCAATTCTCAGGTTGTTGCGGAGCAAGAATGTGCCACTCTTCTTGCTAATTTTGCCAAGGTCAGCTTATAGCGCAATTATTTTTTATTTTGTGAAATAAGAAACTATTCAAAGAACAACACTTTATTTTATCATATTCTGGAAATCCTAAATTCTTCCCTATGTCCTCTCAGGATGCGGAAGATAACGCGGATTCAATCTTGAAGGAAGCGCGAGGCCTCTCTTCCAAAGAAATGGATGAATGGTTTTCGTCAAGTGAGTCCTTGGAGGCAAAGAAGATGGAGTTGGATATCAAATCACACTTCATAAATGAAGCACTCGTAGGTGTGAATGATACTATTGAGCATTCGATTGAAGACTATAGGAAAGAGCAACGAATTCTTCATTCAGAAAGGGACCTTCTCAATGATGAACTCCAGCAACTGCTCGCCTTAGTAAGAAACAAAGAAAACGAGATATCAGAAAATGATATGAAAATCAAAGTAGTTGAGGAAAGGATTGCCAACGTGGTCTCCAACTTTCAGGACAGTCAGTCAAGCATTGATGCCAAGTATCAGGACTTGCAATCAGAACTTTCTCAGATGCATTGGCAGTATGAAGCTTTATTAACAAAGAGGAAGGAAATTGATAACTTCCTTGCTGAGGAAGAAGGCCATGTGACCAAACTAAGGGAATTAGCCAAGTTTTCTGAAGATGAGTCAAAGGCATACCAGGAAGTTGTTGAGCTTAGGAAAAGCTTGATGGTGTCCATTTTAAAGTCCAGGGAAGACAAAGTGAGGCTGGCAAAGGTAGAAGAGAAACTTATTGAGGATGTTCAGTTGCTCCAACAGGAAGTTTCCTGCACGAGAGCCTCCCTACAGGTTGGTATTTGTTTTCCATGGGTTTTATTTATGGTTTCATTTATTTCTTTTACAATCACGCGCGAAACAAGGTCACGCCACATTGGTTTCTTAACATAATCTTCAACCAACAGTTAGCTTGCCTAAAATGCGAAAGTATTGTCAATATGGTCAAATTATCTGGCATGATTAATTGAATATGAAATGCTTCAATCATTTACAGTTTTTTTTTTTTTTGCCCTTTTTTTTGGCTGCTTGCAAAATATTGAGATTTCTGGTCAAGGAAGTATCATGCTTCTTCATGGCATCAGAGAAGATGATGGAACTAAACGATCAGTAGATTATTGGGTTTTGGAACATATTCAGTGATGACGGCACCTCATTCCTGTAGCGTTAGTAAAACTGAACTAAACAGCACAAACTGAGAGTTCCTATAAATTGCCACATTTTCAACTCATAGTTGAAGTTGTACCATATAATCATGTAATGGAAATTCCAGCCCATAAGTTGTAACAAACTTGCTGCCCTTGTTTTGTTCTGTTTGCATTTGTGCATAGGCTATTGCCATTTATTTCTCAAATCATAACTTTCTGAGACTTTACCTCATTGGTCTGTCTTATTGAGGTCATTGCATTGCTAATATTTCTTTTTCCATTTTTTCCAGGAGCTATCTTCTAAAAAATCAAATATCCAGCAAAATATAGCATCTTTCAAGCAGAGAATTTTCTTCATTGACAAAAGAGTTCCGGAGTTGGAAGCAGAAAAGAAAGTTGCCGCTGCAGCAAGGAATTTTAAGGAAGCTGCACGGATAGCTGCTGAGGCAAAGTCACTAAGTGTGGAAAAGGATGGTGTGCAGATTGACTTGGAAAGAACAATATCAGATATGGAGAAGTCAGAGGAAGACATTAAAAACACTATTAGCAGAGTGCAAGACACTGAACAACTAATTTCATCCAAGGAAAAAGAAGTTGCGATGGCTAGATTCCAGAGGTTACTTATAATTGCTGGTTCTGCTTTAGCTGAAAGGTCGGCAGCTTTGGAGCTTGGTGACACTGAAGAAGCCAGCCTTCTACTAGCAGAAGCTGAAGCAGCAAATGCAGAAGCGAGAAAACTTCAACCAATATATGATCTGAAGGAGGAAGATTTCTCTTGTTTACCTAAACAATTCATCTCCATGGAACTTGTTTCTAATCTTGGGAGGGAGCAGTTGACCGAACTGGCAGAATCTGTTCACATTCTGTATCGCAGTGATTGCAATGATTAGAACTAGAGTGATACGTATTTTGAGATGAACAATGAAGAGATAATGAAGATCAAAGGATATCTTATTTTTTAGCAATTATAGGTAAGCCAAAGATGGCTTAAAAATTGCATTGGAAAAGACGCTAAATATGATCATCTTAGTGTCAATAGGCAGCAAAAGGTTATATAGAAATTGCCTTGGAGGGGTTCTGAATATGATCATCATCCTTGTGGCTATTCTTTAACGTTATAGATACCTTCAAAGATGAAATTCGAAGCAGCATACAATTTTGCCATTCACAGGTTTGGCATCAAGATATTCCCTGCGCATTTTAGTTTTTCTTTTCCTTGCGATATCAGTTTTCGAATGAAATCTGGCTTAGGCAAGCTATTGAAATCTTTTTCAGGGTTGTAATTACTTTTTGAGTTAATATTGTGCGGCTTGATATGGTTTATACACTGAAATTGTCTTCAATTTTAAAACTAATAATCTGTAGCTGTTTTCATACTTTTACTCGTCTACTAGTTGAAGCTATAATTAAATTTTTTCCTCTTTTTAAAGGAAGGATAAATTTTCATATGAAGAAGTAAAAAAGTTAATAATAGTACTGTAATTTTATGATCGCACAAAATTTATGCGGCTTCAATTTAGAGTGGTTTCGGTGAGCAGTTCAGAATCTGTGACGTCCAGGGCTTACCAAAAAATCGTTACAGTTCTTCAATACTTGCCCTATATAACAACGGATGTAGGAATGCAGATCAAATACTTAGCCCATGATCACAAAAGGTAACATTGATTTTATTTGCAATTTGCGGTTGTAATTTTAAAAATTGCAATGGTTTTATCTGCTCAATGAAGCGCCAAAACCATCCTGCTTTGTTCCTTTCAGTTCATACCAGATAGCCGAGATTTCTGAGAATGAGCACACAGCAAAGAAATGGAAGCGGAATTGGGTCTCTTTCCGTTCCAGGTCGGAAAGATTGTGTTATTCCTGTTTATCCTCGAAATTCGACATTCAGAAATATGAACTGCGCACAAAAAAAAATTTGGGGATTGCTTCCAGAAGCGTTGCAGCATAGAAGCAATCAAATTGCGTTTGGAAGGATACATTGGCAGGGCAAAAGGCCACAATTTTATTGTGATTCATGAGAGTAATAATTATGAGGTATGTAAATAGTTTATCCCATCCCACCTCCTCTTTCCTATATAAATTAAAGAAATAAAGAATCAAGGAGGATTTGTAGTAGTTTCTACTCCAAATCTCTAACAAGTTGCGTGTAGCAGCCAGCTCAAGCTTTACCTTGACCCCGTTAAAATTCCTTGAGGAGGTACTGACAAATATCCACGCCACGCTATAAACTCACAATTCAATCTACAGCTTGCAAACCTCAAAACATCCTTCTGTACCAAACCACACATGTTCTTTTATCAGCCTTCATGAGCAACAAATCAAATGCCAGACCCTAATTACAGTCCAAACCACATTCCTCCAAAACTGGGCCATCCGACTTGGCTGTAAATGGATCTATACGAACCCACAAGAGGGAGAAGATGGAAGCAAGCAAGATTGACCAGACAATAATAATTGTGGGCGTTCTGTTCTGTCGACCCAGTAAACCCTTGAGGAAAGGATAGAGGTGAACTATGACCCAGAAGGCAAAGAAAAGCTTACCAAACAGTGGACCCCATGAATCATACCCATTATTTATCGCATTTGAGACCCCAGCAACCACTCCTATCAAGTTTATTATCAGCAGTGTTGTTGGTGGAATGAGTAACGTGGTCCATTTAAACGCATACAGCTCCGAGAACTCTTCATCATCCCCTGCTTTTGACGTCACGGTGAAGTTTGTATCAACTCCAGCTAGAACCTTCAAGAGCCCCTGGAAAACTGCAAATAGATGTGCCGACACCCCTCCTATCACCCAAAATTGTTCATTTCTCCACCAATTATCAATACCAACTCCGCTCCATCTCATTTCCAGTATACTTGTTGCAAAAATACAAATGAAGAGTGACAAAAACCACAAACTGGCAACGTTGCTGAGCTGCAGTTAAGAACAATATATATTAGATGTGTATGCCTTAGTTACATTTTTATGCTAAAATTAAAATATACAGTCATCCTTTCACCATGACCAGTTCTATAAATGCCTTACCTCTGGAGTGATAAATTTCCCAGTTAGCAGGCACACGGCAGGAAGTGTACAGTATGCTAGCAGAGGAATAGATGTCAATGGATAAACTGTAGCATTTATGTAAGACAAACGCTCTAGCCACTTCAAACCTCCTCCATAGCCATACCAAAGAGGACAGTGCCGGCTCAAAAAAATTTCAACAGATCCAAGAGCCCATCGAAGGACCTGGTGCAGACGATCAGAAAGATTGATGGGTGCAGAACCTTTGAATGCAGGTCTATCTGGAATACAATATATTGATCGCCATCCATGGCAATGCATTTTAAAGCCCGTCAATATGTCCTCTGTGACCGAACCATAAATCCAACCAACCTAGAGAATTGAGAATCATTTTATGTTTGAATTAGAGTAGGCATAATGACTAGATATAGTAATAGACCAAACACAATTTAAACAATTTTGTACCTCTTTTCCCCATTCTGTTTTATCTTCATAGCCACAGCTAATAACATGGATGGCTTCTTTTAGCAGAGAGGCAGGGCTAGCAATTTTCAGTGTGCCACCATCCTCTAGCAGAGTTGATGCTACAAACACAGGTGATTGTCCGAACTTCTTTTCCAATTTATTTTCTGGTGTTACAGCCAAATTTTCACCTTCAAACCCTGCACTTAGTCCTTCCAAATTAGCAGAATAAATTATTGAGCTAGTTGTACTATTGATAAAGTTGAGCAAGTGCCTTGTGGATATCAACTTTCCTTACTAGTCACAAGAAGGAGAATAGTGAGGCATAAAGTCTTAGGGAAGTCGCACTGTAGTGCCAATGTACTCTAGAATAGCCCAGGAAACAAACTATTTGTGATTTTAAGTTTGTTGATGAAATAAAAGGCAACCTTAAACAGATCAGCAGATAAAGTAGTTGCAAAATCCAAGCCAATCTTGGGTTACACATAATACCCATGCATGTTTTTCTTGTTTGCAATGCAAATTAAAGGGTTGTTTGCAAATGATGTTCAGAGCAGTAACCTCTCCAATATTTTGATCTATACTTGAGGTGTATTTGTGATTTTTTCTCAAGAACCTCAAGTTGATTTCTTATATATAAAAAGTTAACTAAAAAAAAAATATAATAATAGTAATAAGATGAAGAAAAGAAAATCTAAGAGGTAACTTTCAGAAGTAGTTTGAATGCTTCTACCAAAAAAGTAACTTGTATGCCATTTCAAACAAGTGCTACAAGTACAAGTGACCAAGGAATTAGTAAATATGTGATCATTTCAAGTAACTCACGTTACCTTCAATGCCTTCTTCGATACCCCCCAAAGCACTCACTGTTGTCAATGCCTTTGAAGTCTTCTTTGTCGCATCGGACTTAGGTTTGCTGCTTTTCTTCTTCTTTCTCCTTCCTGAACAACAACATCCACAACACCACTTGGGCAAGCAGTTGCATGTCCTGCTTGGTGGTTTCTTTGCTTTTGGAGCATCAGAACCATAGAATGCCTGCCTTCTGAACACACACCCAGTGCCAACATATATAGGTCCTTGAATGCCGTCCAAACCTTTCATGTTGATCTGCAATGGAATTGTGTATTAGATCTTGAAAAGATAAACAACTTGCTATAGAAATTCAACAAGTTAGGGTAAACTCATACTTACATCAAAGAAAACAATGTTCCGGTTGGCATATCGATCATGTCTGTCAATACCATCAAACCTTTGCGGGAATTGGACATAACATACTCTCTTTCCAAGTAAAGGATCCATCATGAAACACATAGCTTCTCTAATAGCCTTACTATTGTTGAAGTAATGATCACAATCCAAATTCAAGAGATAAGGTGCATTTGTGAGGACAGCAGATACCCTGACCTGTTTGATGGGGAGAAAAAATTTAAATTAGATCGTTTTATTCAACAATTCCTTAATATGAATCTAACATCTTTTTCCCTGCACAATTACTCACCAAAGCATTCATTGCTCCAGCCTTTTTGTGGTGGTTAAATCCAGGTCTCTTTTCTCTGGAAACATACACCAGACGTGGTAATTCATTTCCATCTGTATCAAGCCCCCCACTTTGCCCAAGAAAAACCTGTATAGTATTAAGAAGACTTGGTATTTTTTTAATAAGTTCTATTTGTTAACATTACTATTAATTAACATTAATATTAACACTGACCTACCTGAATCATCCCAGGATGATCACGAACATTATTACCAGGCCATGGGGTCCCATCCTGCATCGTCCACCCTTCTTCTGGCACCTTTTGTGCCTTGGCAACCAAAGCATTGATCCGAACCTTAAACTCCTCATATTCTCTCTGCAATTGCAATAAGTAGTGGGATTACCAAGTGGCCAACAAAACCACATGCAACGAAGGACCAGAGGTAGGGAGGATAAACTGTTAGAAGATAAAACACCTTCATTGCTCTTCGTTCTTTGACAAATGAAGCCTCCACCTTATCTTTCAGATAATCCATCTTTTGAGCAAAATAAAACTCTGGTGCCCTTGGTTCAATGTTAAACTTCTTGCAAAAGGGAACCCACTTTTTGGCAAATTCAGAGGTTTCTGATAGTGCTTCAAATGTCAGCATAGCAGCACCATCATCGGAAACATAACATGAGACCTTTTCAACAGGGTAATCCACAGCAAGAATTGATAGAACTGTGTTTGCGGTCACCAAAGGCGGTTCTTTTAATGGATCAACCGTACTCACAAAGATATCGATAGGAGAAAGTTGAGAAGGCTGCCCTTCCTTCTCATATCTGATAGATAAGCAAAAAATTGGGCCACAAATTTGTTTAACATTTTCACTCTAAACACAGATGCAGGGATAAAAGTAAAGGACATCAGTAGTCAGTGCTTACCTAAGGGACAATCGATCCAGATATGTTTCTCTGTCGATAGGAAGCCACTTTGGGAACTGATCGAGAATCCATGAAACACCAAACCAGATCTCACAAATCACAGATATAAGCCACAATGCATATGCATCATTCACAGGGTGCATGACTCGATAGTGGAAGAAGAACCCGAGAACTACAAGGCGGATAATGATGATCATCCTATAAGGATTAATTTGGCTGGAAGAAATAGGCAATTTTCTTGATAACGGCTGTCTACCCTCATCCATTCTGATACATGAGCAATAAATCTCAATTCAACAACAGAAATTTAGGGATATTTAAATTTAATTCAAGGAGGAGCATGAAGTTTAGGGAGAACAAGAAGGGGGAAAAATATGCCAACCAGCAACTGTCGTCATATTTTTCCTCATCATAGAGCACTGTTCCCTATGTTAGCAAGAAGATTAAAGCTTAGACAATGCAATTATCGATGTCCAAGTCTACTGTACATGATTTTATGATGTTCAAAACTACTATATTATACATGATTTTACATGAAAAATAAAAATTAAGAGTTAGAATATGCATATGTTCATGGCAAGTATATTTGCAAACTGATGCAACAGAGTGGACTACGCAAATGCAACTGAATCATTCAGTAGAAATAATAGAGATAAAATCTCAGTTAGTCCCACTTACGAAAGAGGCATGTAAAATTGCGCAAGGAAGTTGAAAGTGGAAGTCATATTCAAGTCTAGTATAAATAAATTAAGTTTTAATATGTGCTTACAATGGCAGATCAGGTGCATCAGGATCATAGTCCCCGTCTTTGCCACCATTTTCAGTCCTCATCATGTGCAGCTTTTCTTGCTTTTGTTTCCAATTCTCCATCCTCTCTTTCCAAGCAACACTTCCATAGCCATAAGCAGCCAAGTCCTTGGAAGGATCCATGGATCTAGGTTGCACTACATATATGTTACACAGGGAGAAATATAAGTGGATGCAGCCGCAAATAAAAATACTACAGCTCGTAGAACAATTAGTGAAAATTTCTGAAAGCTACAGAAAATAATTACCAGGAAGGGGAGGATCCGGGAAAGGAAAAGGGTGGATTCTTTTACCACCACCATTAGACATGAATGAAGGGACCAAAGCATGTTGCTCAGGAGGAATGTCATCGACCTACACCGACACTCAGCAATTGCAGGTGCAGTGATGTTAAAGCGAACAATTTACGGAAAAATTTTCGAGAGGGGAAAAAAACCGAGAGGGAAGATGAATAGTACCGTTTGACCGTCAGTAAGGAGAGGAAGTTGGGGCAGAGGATGTAGGGATTGATGCAGATCACGTTTATCAGAGGCACTACCATAGTAAAGCGTATCCACTGATGAGAGAGGATGCTGCATATCCTTTCTCCTTGCTGTATCGAAATTGAACTCATTTTCCACATCATCGATGTCGTCTTCTTCTTCGTCTCCCTCAACTCTAGCAGAACCTGCCTCAATTTCAATTTAATTATTTGGAGTTGGAGAAAATAAAAGAGTAGACAAAGATCATTTCTAATATGTCTTACCCTTAAGACGCTTGAATCTAGTCTTGCATTGAGGGCAGACTTGAGTTCCTTCTCTGCGCTCGTACTCGTAGCAAGTCCTGCATATTGGGAAGGCACACTCGTTGCAGGCAACGAACAGCTCACCGTCCACCGTTAGCCCCACATCGTCTCCGCATATGTGGCATATTTGGCCGCTTAACTGATGCAACGGTTTCGGCTGCAAAAAAAACAAACAAAATTATGCGAATCCAGGAGATGAAATGTAGTAGAAAACGCAGGCGTAGAAAGAAAGCTTACACCAGATTCGCCATCCCGTCGGATGACAACGAGCTCATTCCTATTGTGAGAGCCGGCTACCAGGCCTGCACCCGCTTCCATCGGCTTCTCTCACAATGTAAGTCAAAATTTGAAGCCCAGATCTGTAAATAGGATATCTATTGTGTTTCTTCAGAAACAAGAGAAGAGGCGTAGAGGCAGAGGGAAGGAGTCATCTGCTGCTGCCTCTGGGGAGCAAGGATATTAATGGAAGCGTTTGCTTTTGTGATTTTTTCTTTCCTTTTACCTAATTCTTTCTTCTCTTTTATCACTCCTTACTTCACTTCTTCTCTATCAACAATCAAAAGTCTCCCCCTATTATGTACGACATTGGCCACCTTCTTCATCTTCGGCTCATCAATTATTCTTCTTATTTTATTCCAAATGTTATATCAAACTCTACTGTATATATGGTACTTTTACATAGGTGAGTTCTGGCAAGTAAAACTAAAAACTAAATGGTGAAGAAGACGAAAGCAGTTGCCGCTAAAAAAGTAGATAAATCAACGAGTCAAACGCTGTAAATTGTAATGGAACTGTGGCGGGCAAAAGGGCGAAGAAGTAGAATTTCTCTTTCTGCCAGTAGGTGTACCTGCCGCTGCCACTCATTTTCTCTAAAAGCTTTTTCTTATCAAAATCTCCGCCGACACAATGGCGTCATTAAGGAGATATATGCGTGATGATGAGCAGGACTTTGCTGTATGCATGACATTGAACCCCAAAAAAAGAAATATATGTGTGTATTTTATCACGTAAAAATTGATCCGTCATCTGTATCTTGAAGAATATCTTTCCTAGCGGATGGAGGAATCTCGCGGTGTTAACTAGGACACTTCTAACAACTTCCGCTGTAATAGAGATAAAAATGCTGGTAAGAACCGACAACTGAGCATGAAATTTGTGAAGATTCACCAATAAGATTGACTAACCAATTGAAAAGAAGAATTATATATATATATATATATATATATAATAAGTGCCATTTCAAGGGTCACGTCTCTAAAAATGGTCCGCTAGCTGTATCTCTCAGCCTCTTCCAACCCCACATGTACGGTACTTGTTCCTATATTTGTTTGTTTTACCAAGCCAATGTTGGCCATAAATGTCATTTTCTTACTAGGATTTTTCGCTGGTGAAACTCAGTTCTTCAGTTCTAACTTGATTAAGCCACATACAGCTATAAAAAACAAAACAAAAGCAAACAAAATATCTCAGTGAAAATCAAGGAGACATATCCTAAAAACCGAACGAATAAAGTGGCAGTAATTGGTATAGCCAAATAAAGGTGGATGGGTAAAAGAACACAAAAGGGGTTTAAATAATATTGTGCAATCCAGCTGAAGTGCGGTAGAAATATTAGTCGGTAGAAAGACGACAAGGGGCCGGGTTGGTGTGAGGTCGTCAAAAAGGGCCCCTCTTCTAATCTCTTGGTTTAACCTTCTTCTACAGCTACTATCCATTACTTTGCCATTGCGTGTTCCCTTCTAATCAATTGACTATGCATGCAAATGGATCCTATCACATCCATTTGCCTTGCCTGTCCTACTTCATCCCTATCAACAATTAATACTATTCCTCCTTTTTTTTTCGTTCTATATACCTCCTATTTTCACTACTTACAAAGAAATCAATTTTTTGTGTTGATTTTGATGAATGATCGAGATTTATGGCAAAAAAAAAAGTTATATGGCTAAAAAAGATGAGTGAAAGTTTTGACAACATTAACAGGGGTTAATATCATTTATAATTACTGAATTTATATTAAATAGCGTAAAAGTAACTAAATAATTTTTATGTCCAAATTATCTATGAATTTTACACTATTTAGCACAAAAGTCATGATAATCAGTTTTCGATAAAAACTATTGTCAGAATGTTGACATGGCACATCACGTCATATACTTGTTTACACGTGGTGTGCCATGCCATCAACTTATGTCAACGATTTGTGCAGGGTTTCATGTTAGTTACTTTTGCATACATGACATATCACGTTAGTTTGTTTATGCACACATGACATGCCAAGTCAATACTCCAGCATCAGTTTTTACCAAAAATCGATCATGCTGATTTTTGTGCAAAATAGTATTAAGTTCAGTAATGATTTTGATATAAAAAATTATTTAATTAATTTTACGCTGTTAGACGTAATTTTAATAATTATGGGTGAAATTAATCCAATTAAAAGAGGTGGGAGTGAGAGGAAAGAAAAAGATATGAGAAGATATAGACGTGAGGAAAGTACAGAGCTTGTAGGAGTTATTTTAGGAATTTTAAGAAAAAACTACATTTTATAAAGTTTCTTATAATAGGTGCATTTTTAAAATGGACGTTTAAAAGACGTATTTTTAAAAATAGAACAATTTTGGATATATTTTGTAATAGCCCGAAATTCATTGGCCTAGAAGATGGAATTAGAGATTAGCATTTAGTATAGTAATTAGAACATTAATTGGAAGGAAAAAGGACTAAATTGCAAGCAATTAAAGTTTGGAATGGACTTAAATGAATAAAATAAATATTAAGTGGCTAAAAATGTAAAAGGCAAGAATAAAGTTAAATGTGTGATTAATTAATTAAAACCATGGGATTACATTAAGTATGCTTAGATGTGTGAAATTGGAAAATCATGCGTTAGATTATGAGCAGGTGTAACATCCTCATATCCCGTAAAAGGAATATGAAAATGCTACGAAACTAAATCACTTCCATCTTAATAGTATTTTTGTCAAATTACAAGTTATTTACATTATTCTTAGTCATACCATTATGCTATAATAATTATTTTTCCTTAACTCTAAAGGTATTTTTCATGCATGAAACATATACATATAAATACAATATCAAAAATTGTTTACACTACATTATTTGTACACTTATACGCATTACTTGTTTTTTACACTGTACAATGCAAAATTTTATACTAAAATTAAAAATTCAAACTTAACTCCTTGTGGCCTGCAGATATTGTTTTATATTTTTGTTTATAAACTTTAAGATGTATTATTTATATCTTATTCATTTTTGTTAATTAATTTTAAATGCAGCTTTTATTTTTGTTAGCAAATTTGTTTTTCTCGATACGGAGATTGTTGTTCTTTTAAGTGAAAGTTATTTATCTTTTTTTTTGTGGAAATTATTATTTTTCTTAAATGAATGGTGGTTCAAAATTTTATTATACATAAAATATAGATTGAATTTTTTTTTGAAAATTATATTGCTCGTAGTAGTTTACAATTATTCGTTATTTTTGTTGTAAAAATTTAATATTTTTAATAATTTTTTTTATTTTTTTATATTTATGTATTTTAAAATTTTATTTGTAATTTATAAATGTACTTATTAACGAAAGTTTAATTTGTATCTAAAAAAAAGAAAAGTTGTCTAACGAGTATATATGAATAAATCTTTTATATTAATTTGGTTGAATTGAATTTGGGCAACCTAAAAACATTTTGGGTCCCATTGAATTTGGCCCAAACCCATCCGGACATTGCCCAAGGCGTGGTCCATTTTAGGGATAATTTTGTAATTAACTCGATAAATGTTGAAGATTGGCTTGCTTGAACTTGAAGGCCTTGGCCAGCTCCTAATATCCATTTATTGTTAGCCGAAAAGAAAAATTCCCAATAATATCCGGGGTTTTCAACTCTCCCTTCTTGTACGGTGACGGCCGTCGCGAGCACACGTCGCCGCTAGGTAAAGTCATAGCCAAATTAATCTATTTCTTCAACCATAAGATTCTGTTGATAACTTTCTTCATCCACAAAATAAAAAATTTTGTTCTTCGATTTTATTTAGATCCATGTTCTGGTTGCGGAAATTGCTGTTTGTATCTGATTAAAAAAACTGACGAACACCCCTCCTTAAGTATTCATCTTCATCTGTTCCTATCATGCTTGTTCGCACATGGATCAATTTGTTTAGCTACTTCATAAATTTCTTGTTCGTATGATCTTTGCAATTTGCAGAAAATAGGAAGTTAGTTTTAAGATCTAATTTAAACCAGTAAAGTCTTTCCAATCACATATTTGAGTTTTGTTGTTCTATTGAATCCCTTTGCACAATTTATGGATGGGACCTTGATGGATGTATTTCTCTGTTAATCAGGGTCAGGCTTTCAAAGGAGAATTTATCTTAGACCATGGTTTCTTCGTCATTCCTTCTTCAGGAATATGACAAGTCCTCGTCGAGGAAGAGATTGAAAGTTTCTGATGTTGAACATGAAGATCTGGATGCACACATCTCTATTGGCAACTGCGATGATGTTGCTGCACCATTGCGCTCCAATGCCAAGGAATTGTCATCTCTTGGGTAATGCTCCTCATTCCTTGCTGTTTTGACAATTTTTTATTTTAATGGATTTTTTCTCTACTTTTTGGACTATAGTCGTCATCTAATTTTGGTGCTACTTACTAAGGTTCTTTAATGCTAGTCATTCTTCTCAATCTTGCTGCAGTTTGGACGAAAATATCTGTTCTAATGATGTATTGGAGATGAGTTGCCAATTGAATGGCCACAATAGTGATATTCCAGAGTCTAGTAATGCTGGAGGCGCAGGGATTCCATACCTGGATAAGAATTATCCTGCTTTTCCGCCATCTGCCTTTATTAGTGGGTGGATGTATATTAACGAAAATGGACAAATGTGTGGTCCTTATATTCAGCAACAATTATGTGAGGGTTTGTCTACTGGTTTCCTGCCCGAGGATCTTCCTGTCTATCCCATTTTAAATGGAACGTTAATTAATCCAGTACCTTTAAAGTACTTCAAGCAGTTCCCTGACCATATTGCAACTGGTTTTGTATATGTCGCTACTGGCATATCCATGCCTACCAATTGCTTTACCCCTGTTAGTATGGATTCTGCTATAAGTGGGCAGCAAGGTGCTCCTTCTTATTCAACTCAAGTTTCACATTGCTCAGATGCATCCCAGTCACACACAAATTACAATATTCATGGCTCCAATCAAGCAATCACGAATTCAGAGGCAGCTGACAATGAGAAGCTATTTTCTCTAGTGGTATTAAGAGCTCTTTCCTTTTCATTAGGATACAATCAGCCTGTATCTCTCCATCTCTTTCTCTCTTCTATGCATTGCATATCTTCAGACTACACATCTAATGGTGCCTTTTCATTTCTATCATTGCGCTTTCAGTCACAGGAAGATTCTTGTTGGATGTTTGAGGATGAAGCAGGGATGAAACATGGACCACATTCTCTTTTGGATCTCTATACTTGGCATCACTATGGATATTTCCAAGATTCATTAATGGTACGCTTATCATAGAATTGTTGTGGGAGTTGTATTTGTTTTACTCCTTACAGAATTTATTCCCTCAAATATTCAGTTTTTCTCGGCATGCTATCATATTTGTTCAGAGTAATCGGGCATTAAGGGTTATAGGAACTACTGCTGTTTTCTAAATTTTGACAGATTTCCATATTATTGTATGAGGAAAGTACTTCTAAAAGAGATGTTGAAATTAAATAATTATTACTTGTTGATTTGAAAGTTGAGGCTGGATTCACTTATATGAGAAGTCTACTTTCTATTTTTAAATCATATTTAAATACGGTGACTCTGGATGGTCCTTGTTGGGATATACCCGTCTAGAAAGTTGCTTGGAAAAGGTCAAATGGTTGCACAAGTTTTTGTTGGCATTAGGTGAAAAAGAACATGTAATTCTTCATAACTGCTAATCATTTTGTTTGTATCGTTTCTTAGCTGGTTATCGTGAGGTTTTGAGTTGTATTTCCTACTTTATTGCAGAGACTCTTCTACATAATTGTGTATGTGATGTGTGTGTGTCTCTCATAACCTTGCTACCAATTAGTGTTCTCACTTATTTTGCTGTTTCTCACTCTGGTGTTACCATATTATGTTTGGCAGATATATCATATTGAAAACAAGTTTAGACCCCTTCCATTGCTATCTGTTACGAAGGCACTCAGAAGAGATAATCCTGAGCCAATAATTTTATCTGATTCCAAAACTGAGACTGGCTCACTACACAACTTCATATCTGAAATTTCTGAAGAAGTTTCTTCTCAGCTGCATTCTGGAGTAATGAGAGCAGCTCGTAGAGTTGCTTTAGAAGAGATAATCAGCAGTACCATCTCAGAGTTTCTTAATGAAAAGAAGGTGCAGAGAAGTCTTAAGCTTAATTATCAAGCTGCCAAGACTTGCACTATGGATGCAAGAATGGTAGCATTTTGATGCATGGATGTGTAACTATGCTATAATTCTATGGCTGTAAACTCACTATGTTTTGTTTTAACAGTCTGAAGTTACAGGCAAGAGGAGGAATCATGCTGCTCCTGAGCGTGAAGCTGTAACCCAGAACTGCAGCCCTGATCAGGCACATGCTGATGAGATTTCTGAGCAGTTTTGCAGGAGGAACAAATCTGTTGGAAGCGTCGATAACTTCCAGGGGTGTTGTGCGGTTTTCTGTAGAATTGTTTTCAATTATTGCATGGAAGTCATGTGGAATGCTGTCTTTTATGATTCCATAGCAGAGTATTCTACTTCATGGCGAAGAAGAAAACTTTGGTTTGCTCATCCTCGGATTGGAATATCGACTAGTGTCGGGGATTTCAGCATGGAGACTGAAACACTACCTTGTGAACTTGTACGTAGTCATCATTATTTAGATGCCTTTTAACTTTATTACCAATGATGCTATTAATACTGCTAGTTAATATTTGTTATTGTAAAAATCATCACGTGACGTATCAATTTTTCCACTGTTGCTATGTGCACAGGAGTCCTCTGATTGCAATATCGATTGTCGTCCTGCTGTCGATCTTGTGAGACTCCAAAAAGATAGTTATGCACAGTCACCTTCCAGACATTCATTTGTACATGTGGGAGAAAAGTCATCCAAACTGAACATCCTATCTTCTGAGCCTTATGTATACAATGACATGAAAAGTATCTTAGAGTGCGTGGAGAATGAGCTACATATGTCCACAAAGCTATCTTTGGATGAATATGTTATAGTTCTTGTTAAAGAGGAAGTGAAGAAAGTAATTAAATTCTCAGGGGATACCATATTGAATGAGGTAACTTTTAGGTGCTTGCAACCTCCATTTATTTATCTATTGTTTTTCTTGTTAGAAAAAGCTAGGATGATAAGTTTGTGCAGTTATTCCAAGCTTTATTTGCAACTACATTTGTGCTTAAAATTCTCTTATGCAGCAGGAGAATATCGAATCCCCCATTCATTGCTGCTTGAAAAGTGACTGTAATTGCTCTGGATTGACCAATGAAGTGATAGTTGACTCGAATAAAATGCTTGTTGAGATATCTGATGATTCTCAAAGTTTGTTACAAGTTGGAGAATCAGTTGGTTCATTTGCATCTGAGAATCTTTTCTCTGATTTTCTAGCAAGCGCTTTTGAAAAATCATGGGTGAAAGTTGATGATATTATAGGTGACCCAAGCACTGATGAACCAGCACTACCTGGATCTGACGACACCGCTGCAATGCTTGTTCCAACACCTTTATGTAAATATCAACCTTCTTGGTCAGATGAGTCTACTCCTAATGTCAGAGAATATATTGCCTTGGCAGTATGCAGGCAGAAGCTGCATGACGATGTGCTTGGAGAGTGGAAATCAAAGCATATTAATGGCATTTTTAATCAATTTCTTGGATCATATTACACTTCAAAATGGTTCTTTCAAGCTGATACCACAATGGTATGAATCTGTTGCTTTTGATCTTTCTATTTTATTTTTTTGTAAGGTTTACTGTTGATCTTTTTGCTTTTAGCTTCTTTTTTGTGTTATTTGCTGTCTTTTGAGTTTTGAAGTATCTTACTTTGCCCTTACTTTTTATTCTTTAATATTTTAGGAAGGAACAGTTGTTGCAAATAAGGAACGAGATGCTTTTACTTTTATTTCAAAAGACAAAAATAGGGAAGAAGCAAAGAAATTTGATGGTTCAGACTCTACACTATCATCTTTGGTTCGTGGTAAATACACATATTACCGCAAAAAGAAATTGGTGAGGAAGAAATCAGGGACATCCTCTCAGTCTGTTGCTCCAACTGAGGCAAGGTTACTGCACCAGTCTTTGGAAAAGTCAAGAAAGCAAAATGCTGTCAGAGATGTTGCTGAAAATGTAGAAGTTGGACCTCCTGTTGTGGTTCCCAAGAAAAAGAAAATAACTAAGGGCCAGGCTGAGTTGTCTGTTAATGCTAGGTCCTTAAAATGTGTTTCTAAAAGCCGCTTAGCAAGTGATCAGTCCTTGACAAAACATGATAATGGTGGAAAAGTAACAAAGATTAAGCAGGCAGTTCCTGCAACTAGTATGTGATATCCTCACAATTTTGTTTGTTCTAGATAAAAACATATTTATGTTGTTTTAGTTTTGCTGTAACTTCCATTGAATTTATTATACAGATAATAAGGTTACAGAAGATACTGTAAAGTCTGGCAAGAAAAGTGTTTTGGACTTGCTCAAGGATCATCCCAATAGTAAGAAGGTTATCAATAGCAATGGGCATGATGATGGAATTGGGGGAGGAAGGACACATGATCTTTCCAGAAAGAATGTGGATGGTAAGCAATTTCCTGTTGCTGAGATTGTTATTCTCATCTAATAAATTTTCTGATGGCATCAGTTCATGAGTTTGAACTGAATTTTTCTTGCTGTTCCACTGAATAGCAACAAAGGTAGCCAAGCTAAAAAGGAAGCATGTAGTGAATGATGGCTCAGCAGCAAACCCTACAAAGGTTCTGAAACTGGTTAATAGCACGTCGAAGCAAGCAGCAATGAGACAGTTTACAGTGCAAAAGAATCTGTCCCATAAATCCAGGATATCGGATTCCTACCCTAGGTCTGGTGGATGTGCAAGGTCTTCAATTAGTGGCTGGGAATGGCACACATGGTCGCTCAATGCCAGTCGTGCCGAACGAGCTCGTGTTAGGGGACTTAATTCTCTTCATGCCAACTTTTCAGTTTCTGAGGCTTATAGTTCTCAATTGTCAAATGGTAAGGTTCTATCTGCAAGAACAAACAGGGTGAAGATGCGCAATCTTCTTGCTGCAGCTGAAGGCGCTGATCTTTTGAAAGCTACACAACTGAAGGTGAGTGAAACTGTAATTCTTTTTGAAATGTCTTGTATCTTCTTCCCTCACTTTTATTATTTCTTGTTACTCATTAGGCAAGAAAAAAACGTCTACGTTTCCAACGGAGCAAGATTCATGACTGGGGTCTTGTTGCGCTAGAGCCCATTGAGGCTGAGGACTTTGTAATTGAATATGTTGGTGAATTAATTCGTCCTCGAGTAAGTTTGATTGGACTTTTCTATTTCTGGTTCCAGTGTGTTAAATAGTTTGTTTATGGTTGCTTTATCAATTTGCTCCCATTGGATTTTTCATCATATCTGATTTACTTTTCATTCATTTGTTTCCCTTTGCACTGCTTTATTTTCGCATCAAGTCATATATATTGCCTTATGATTTCATGGTGTCCCTTTTTTGGTTTCCTCCCAGATATCTGATATACGTGAACGCCTCTATGAGAAGATGGGAATTGGCAGCAGTTATCTTTTCAGGCTTGATGATGGTTATGTGGTTGGTAATCCAACATTATGCTATGTTGCCTTTTTGCTTTTGTGGCTGTTTCAGCGTGTGGCTCCTGGTTCTTTTCCCTTTTCAAATGTGAATTGAGCTTCTGTTGGATTTTGGCCTTTCCGGCCACACATTGCTTATTTGCCTTAATTTACAGTTTGGGGGAGTCTGTTATGAGTTCAAATTCCCTGACTTGCCTGAAGTGGTAGAATCTTAATGAATGTTATCTGACCACAGTTGCTGGCTGTAACATAGAAGGACTTCTAGAATCAGTTACAGATATTCATGTTCCTATTTCTTTGAAATATTTGTGTCAATGCAATAGGTAAATGCCTGTTCCTTAGTTTCTTGCAAACACCAACGGCGACAGCACTCTGCTGGGCCGACAGTTTCTTGTCATACGGATGGTTATAAGATGGCCTTTTGACATTTCTGTTGTTGATTATGGAGGTTGAGATGTACTGCTTGGAGATAAATGAACTTCATCCAGGTCATCTTGTTACAATGTTCAGATATATATGTCTGATGAATGTAAACCTATGGAGCCAATTGCTATCCTATGGAAAAAAATGATGTTTACTGGGATCAGAAACTAACTATTTACTGTTATTTTCGCCACTAGATGGAACTGTTCCTTTTCTTTTAACTTCCAATGGTTGATTTTGTTCTTGTTTGGACAAGGAACTCGATTCTGCATATTTAATCTTCATCGTGCAGGTTGATGCTACCAAGCGTGGGGGAATTGCCAGATTCATAAACCATTCTTGCGATGTATATTCACAAGAATTAATTTTCAAATTATTTTTTCAATTAAAGATGATACTATTTACTGTTTCTTACACCCTAAATTAACTGTCTAATGTAGCCCAACTGCTACACCAAGGTCATTAGCGTTGAAGGCGAGAAAAAGATTTTCATTTATGCAAAACGGTATATAGCTGCTGGGGAAGAAATCACTTACAACTATAAATTTCCCCTGGAGGAGAAAAAGATACCATGCAACTGTGGTTCAAGGAAGTAAGATTTTCTGTTTATGTTGTTAAATTTGTGGTAGTGTTTTTGTAACACTTTTGGTGGTATGCAACACTAACATGCTTTGAGAACTCCTTCATTTAGGTGTCGTGGATCATTGAATTAGGAAGTATTCTGGGATGCAAAATTCTTGTAAGTGCTGTATTTGATCTTTTTGTACTAAACTTTTGATCAAGATTGATTCTAAGTTAAATACTTTTGTAGGTGTTTCTTTAGAGTTCTGTGCCTCATTTTGTGTAATTGATATCAACTGATGTCAGAGAAATGTGATTGTGATCTTTATCATCAGATATTATATGGTATGTAAAGTACACTCCATAATCTCTTTTTGTGCATTAAAGCTATGTGATTATATTCTTTATTTTCTATATATTTTATCTTATCAAGTAAAGTACGGTACTGTCTCTATTTGTGCCTCAAAGCTGTTAATTCAGTTTTGGTCATAGATTTGAGTGATATTGACTTTGAAGGGGTGGTGTAGATATTGGAGGGAATATTTGATTTTTCTTCTTGTTTCTTGACAAATGGTCTCTTCAAGGTGAACATGTAGTGATTCAGAAATTACTAACTGGGAACATTTACAAATTTGCGGTGCTGCAAGTTCCAGTAAACTGGGATTTGATCTATGATCATTTGATTACAATGCATTTTTGCTGCTAGTCTGAAGGGTTGTCAAGGAGCATGCCCATATTTGAAACAGCTCGGTTAATTAAAGCCTCATTGTTGCATTTTTCAGGAATTGACATTGAACGAGCAGAGTAACCTTGAAAACATTGTGCCTGGAGAATGTAATATGGGAAAACGAGTTAGGCGTATGACTTGCCCATGGTAGGATTGGAACATAATGTCAGCAAAACTAAAGGATACGCTCTTGGAATCTGTGGATTTACAAGTGAATTCATATGAGAACCAGAAGGAATAACCAAGTATACCAAAAGTTCTCAAACAAGTATGCTTAAATGGTGTTCTTTATTTTAATATATATATATATATATATATATATATATATATATTTACGTTTCAGAACTGCTATATTTTTTCATGCACATCCAGCCACTAGTCTTATCTGTATGTGCTGTATTAGTATGGTTTGAAGTTGAAACTCCGGTAGGTAGGCAATGTCTCTTGAGTTTATTGTGCTGCAGAACCGTTATATGTAAAGCTTGGTTGTGTGTACCTGCTGATTTTACTCATTTAATTCTGAAGTTATTAATTTTACAAGTTAGAAAATGTGCTTCATTATGATCAGATTACTTTATTCTGTTGTAGATTGCACATCTGGAGTTGGATGTCTGACTTCAAGATGTTTCCTGATAAACAACTGCTTGAAAGTTTTATTGGGAGCATAATGAGATGGATGTGCTGCAGACTGGCGGGATAACATGTTTTCAGGATATATCATCAATTGTATGTTTCTAATCACTTAACAATTCAAGTAAAGCTGAATATTCTTATGACTGATCAATTTATTATCCAAAACATCTTTGTCTAGTTATTTACCTATTATTATGATACAAATTCTTGTCAAAAAGGCATTTGTGGATAGCCTTCTTTTCTAATTGTACACATATAGAAGGGAGGAATTGAATATTGCCAGAATATTTTGTGCTTGCTTGCTTGAATGCTACTTGACATAACTCCTGTACTAAACTGCTAGGTCTGAACAAAGTCTTGGGTACGAGCCTAAATATATTAGAAGAATTGACAGCTATTTAAGGCCTGCTCAAATTGGTTAAATGAGTCAAAAGTGTGTAGTAAACATGCTTCTGCATGACATGCAAATTTTGTGGTAATGATGACTCCGATGTGCACTAATTAAAAAATATTTGATTTGTAAAACCTAAGAAGGTTTTTTAGATTTGGTGCTTTGCAGTTAACTTGCTTATGCAACTGGATGCTGGGGTGCATTCCAGTAGCTGTGATAGGAACTAAAAAGTAGTGGAGACAAAGCAGGTAAGTAGCAATGGGTTTTAGGGGGCAGGGATATAGGTTAAAGTTTGCAACAGTTGTTGCATACATGTGTAAAAAGAAGCAAGGGATAACGTCAAATTTCTTCTAACCTTTACTGAAAAATGATGGATAATTTATATGCCCTTTAGTTTTGCGACCAATTATTACTTTTTTTATGGTTGTATCAATGAATTTATTTGGACTTCTGTTATTGTGCACTGAGAAAATTCATGGCTATTTGGTTTTTAATTGATGAGTGCTAGTGATGCAAATGAAGCAAAACAATGGCAAGCTATTGCATGGTTTTGGCTTAATAAAGGCTTTCTTGATATCACACATTAACCTAACAATGCTGAACTTTTGAAACTCTTTTGATAGACTAGCCAAATTTGAGTCAGATGAGACTCGACTCTTTTTTTTGAGCTTGTGCATCAAGTTTTCTATATACACATCGAGACTTCAGTTTGAGTATGTTTATTTTTGTACACACATAATTCTACTCAATTTAAAATTTGTTTCCTATAAAATGGTTGGAAATTATAATTGTTTAAGTGCTATGTATACTGATAGCTTGGTCCCTAAAATTACTCTTTTATCGTAAGTGTTAAAAATAAGGACTTCTCAAATTAATTTCATGCACTTGCTTCAATATTGGGAAAACCATTAGTTTGATTTCAATTTTCAAATAGGCCAGCGCAATTTAAACATGCTGTGCTGTGTGTAACTTGCCTTTGCTTGGCTTGTGATGCTTTTGGTAATTTGGCTCAGTTTGGCACTGTACATATGTATGGATTATCTCGGGGTATATGTTTGCTGATTTTGACGTGCGCATTTATTCATTATTCTTATAATATTTCCTTTTTCTTCTCCATGGGTGAATTCCAATTTGCTAGCCCTTAATTGGTTTGAGCGTTATTGAAAGCTAAAACTCTAGGATAATTGGGGACTACAACATTTTCTTGATTTAATGCCAATATCAAATCTTTTCCTAGCTTTAAAATTAACAGCAAGTTGAAAACATATTTGGGGCTCATTTAGGCATCTAAAATTTTCTGCCCTGGTCGTGGGTTTCCCAGTGTTCTTGGTGAACAGAATCAAGTTCACCCATTTTCTTTATAATTAAGTACTTTACATCCATATTTCTCGTATATGAACTCTTTGGTTAAACAAATAAAATGGTACTCATTTTAACTAATGATTTTACAGATCATCGGTATTTTATTGATAATTGTAGCCTCTTCCTAAGTGGTCTCAAAGCTCATTTGTCAATAATGAGCGCTGTCCAATTCTGATCTCAGTTTTATCATATAACCAGCTGATGATGAGTTGGCATCTTCTGCATTACGGGCATTGATGCATGCCATTTTGTTTCAGGTTGTGAATCATAGGCATCATTTAGCCTGGTTTTATGTGCTTGTGGTGGTTTTTGCATCGACTTTCTCACTTGTGGAAGATGAAGTATTGACTCAAGTGCACTTTTGTATATCTCTCTTGGCTGCAGATGAGTTGCTTCTCTTAGAAACTCCAAATCAGTTTATTGTTTTTGCTCACGACATTTTGGGCTCTCAATTTAATTGTACAGACATGCATTATTTCATTGATTCAGTACTAGTACAAATCTTAGAAATAATACCATATTTGTGTTGGTACTTATTTTTATTGGTTAGTGGAGAAGTGGTATGCCTTACTAATTAACGTGTTCTTGTATATCGGAGCTCTCTTTGTAAAATCAGAGGAATTGAAGAGAGTACGTTGCCTTGTGGCCAATCATTGCTATTGTTTCAGTATGGAGGGGACTCAGTTACATCAAGTTGAAGATTAGGTCAAAACATTTGAAGGCTTGTGAATGCAATTGTCATTTTAACTTTTCTGATGAGCAGAAATCAAATTTAGACTTCTAAACATAAATGCTATATGATGGATTTTTATTTTAACTTCATTTATAATGGTTTTCCATATTTACTGAAGTCCAACATTATCTTGTGTGTCATGGACCTGTAATCAACGAAGAATAAAATGTAAATAAACAAAAATTTAGATTATGGGTGGCTGTTAGTGGAACAAACGGGCTTCACAAGGAGCTATGTAATTTGGCAAGAAAAAAATTGTTGAACAATAAAAGGTTGAAAATTGCAATGATTGACAGGTAGTCTAAAATGTGGGAAGTGTGGATCAAAAAACAATCTGTTCATTGTTGCTTTCCGTTGCCCATGAACCATACTTGATTTGATTGGATATAATGGCAGTGGACAGCATATTAATGGGTTATGGTTTTCTTGCCAAGTTTATTATATTTTTGGGACGAGGTTGTATTCATTTCGTTTTAATTGTTTCATTTTTTTTGTCTTTTTCCATTAAATTTCTTCTGGTTGCAGGGCTCAAAGTATAAAACACAATAGCTGTTGTGGTGGAGGTTCGTTGATGCCCCCTGGTACGTTCTGTACCCTATCTTTCTATGGGAGCGCCAAATGCCCCCTTAATTTTTATTTTTATTTTTGGCGAGGTAACAAAAAAAATGAATAATGATAAAGGTCTCAATTCGTTTTTACGAGGCAACTTCAATGCAAGGTTCGACTACTAATAAGAACTTAAATTTGAGGTTTAAGAGCTGATTTTGACATTACTAGTTCTTAGTAATCCATATGGGTATGACTAGAAAAAAAAAATATAAATCAATAGGACTGTTTGGGGTTGAGTCGCAACTTCACGGCTTTTGCAGGAATTTGGACTCACATTTTCATAATTTTGGAGATAACTTTTGTACTATCAACTCAAATCTTATTGGTAAATGGAATGTATACTCTTAATTCATTAGTGAAAAGAAAAAAGATTTTTTAACTGCGGCATTGCAAGGTTTTGAAATAATATGCAATATCACTTGAGACTGATATGTCTTTCCTTGACTCTTTTTTGGTCACCAATCGGATGATTGTGAAAACGAAAAGGAGTTCAAAGTGTTGTAGTTGCTGCTTTTGGTCCAAAAAAATTGGAGGTGTCTCCAAATTAAGTAGGTATTAACTATTTGTTGTGCATGTTTGCTGAAAGAGTAACTCCGCCTGTGTCTTGTATTTGTGTTTTTCATTGCACAGCCGGTCCCAAGCCCGGATAAAAGGAGGAGGGTTGTAAATTAAATTTGGTCAATTGCTAGTTGGTTTCTTGTAACCTTTCAGTTATTTGTTTAGAATTCATAACTCGGACTGCGAAGTTGTATGCTCCTCTTTTGTAATTTAATAATAATAATAATGATAACAAATAGACGTCAACCACTTATGCTTATTTTTAATTCCTACCCCTATATGAGATTCTGGTTTCAATCCTCATATGGATATGGTAGGGGATTACTTATTTGCAACAATTGGTAATGTAAATTAGTAATTTGTGTTCCATGTTCCTTTCATCCACCACTCCCAACTCTCTCCAATGGGAAAGAATGTGAAGGTCTTAAAAGGTTCATATATATTCACAACTTGGATGAACTTGTCACATTAAAAAGAAATTCTGCTTTAGAGTTTGCATACCTCACTATATCCCACCGGATAGTAGTGTATGCATCCAAGCCGAAGTTATGTAAATTTATTGAAAGGAAGTTCCTCCTCTACCAATGGCATCTTGAAGAATAATGGTAATGACTAATGAGCAATTGATTATGGAACAAAAATTAGTAAAAATGACCCAAGCAAATAGGCGAAGGAGAGTTGAAAAATGAAGATTGGGCTGGGCCAATTCATGTTAAGGAAAGAAAAAAAGAAAAACTTTAATGAAGGACCTAAAAATAAAGCAAATAATGGGAATGCGAACGTTTTAAGCAGCACCAATCATCCATTCCAAAAGTCCCAAAAACGGAAAACCCCACAGCCAGGCCAGCTCTAACTTTAATGCTTTCTTTAATCTAATCTTTAATCCAACTTACTTATCCTAATAATTACTCTAAATACCTGCTTTCCCTTTTCTCAATTCCATTTCATTAACCTAACTTAATATAGCATTTATCATTATCTAACCCAAAAAAAATAATAATAATAATAAAGTGCGACTACTGAGACTGTCCATATATCTCTCTTCTGTCTCTCTCAGAATCCACATCACTTCGAGCTTTTTCAACCTTTTTTTTTTGTCTTGCCTTGTCTCTCTCACTCTTATCTATTTTTTTTTTTTGGAATGTCCTCTCAGCGATTGATTAATTAATTAAATGATAATTACTTATATTTCTCTCTTGCTTTCATTTTTATTTTGTTTTGTTTTTGTTAGGTCTCTTTTCCTGTCTCTATTAATTTTAGTTGGGAGTAAAATCTACATGGTGTCAGCTTCTGGTTCCGCAGGGACAGTGAGGGCAGAGAGAGTTTTTATTCGCTTGTGTGAACTGGGACTTTTTATGAATTATCCGATCTAAGTAATAACCATATTCTTTAATCCTTCCATTCTAATCTAATCCATTCTTATTTTCTGCTGGGAAAATGCACAATTAAGCGAGAAATGTGAGCTGTGGGGTTTGCGGCTTAACCAATTCTCCTCCTACTACTACTGCTGCTTAATTTACTAGGAAGAAACAGCAAGACAAAGCGTGGGGATGGGGTCTGAGCAGAATAGGTTCCCTCAGCAGGAACGGGTATGTTTCATCTTTAATTTCTCAAAATACTTGCTGTTTGGGGTCAGATCTGGATCTATGTTTGCCTTTTTGTTTTCTTTTTCTTCTTTGTAGCTCATCCATACACAAATCTTCCTTTTCAGATCTGCGTTTCACTTCTGTTTTTACTTTACTGCCAATGCTTGTTTCTTACTGATTTCCATTCTTGTCGATGCGTCATTCACTCCTTCACCATTTTATTTTTCGCACTTCTTTCCACTTCTTATTTCTTCTGGAAAGATCTTGGGTTGCCGCTAAGTATCTCCGCGTCTATGAGCTACTTAGATCTGCTAACCTTTCTTATGACAATCCTTTATTGCCTTTTGATTTCGCGCTACAACCATGTTAGTCTCCTGGATTTATTCTTGCTTTCTTTAATATGTAGATACTTCTTTCACAACTTTCGGAATCAGCATTGTGTATGCTATGTTTGGTATTATTTAAATCCTTGATAAGGCATATGCCTCCCAACATTTGGTCATTAAACTCCAATTCTAGATTCTCATGCTACATAAAGTTAGGGGAGCCAGCAGTAATTTCATTATTGCTGACCACCTGCTGGTTATATAGGGAAAAGAGATGGAATGAGAGATAATACCATAATTAATGGGATAGTCATAAAACTCATCTCTTGCGAAGGAATTTGCCAATTTACTTGCATAAGGTAGCTACCTAGCATAAACCGTTCTCTCTTTTTGTAATGTTCGTTGAATTGATTAAAGCTGAAGCTGGCTGTTGGAATTGAAAAATACAACGATGCTTTTGCTTTAACACCTTAACTTGGCACATATATTCAACAAGTTGCAGTTGGCTATCTCATTATAATATTTAATTTAGAGAATATTCACAAGTTAGTATTCATCTTTGAGCGACAAAAATCTTTTGCAACAGAAATTTCAAATGGAGATTTGACCAAGTAGAACCTCTATAGCCAAGGAAATGCTTGCCATCCTTTTCTTATATTTCTCCGCGAAAAAAAGAAAAAGAATTTGGCTTTTTCGAAGAATAAATGTGCTCTTGCATCTTTCTGAGAATCGTAACTTAGAGAAATTTAAACCTGAAAGTAGAGGAGAATCTTGTTCTGCTCTTGCTAAAGTGGAGTTTCACGGACTACATAGATGGCAGAATGACAACCAGATATCTTAGGATAATTTATACATTTATCGAGTATGATTCATTAGCACAAACAGGAATGCTCCTTGGAAAAGGAACCGTTGAATAAAAGGAATAATGATAGACAAAGTATAATATATATCATTATGGCTGACTTTTCTAATTTCTCTGATCTAATTGTGTTCACATAGTAAACATTCTTACTGCAATCGGCACACAAAGTATGTGTGAATATACATGTATAATTTTGAAACGTTTCCCTCTGAATTATGGTGCGTCTTGCTTTTTTCCATGTTTTGTCTATTTATACATGCATGTATATGCCATTTTCTTGGAATGTATCTTCTCCTGCGCCTATTTTGGGTTGTGGCTCTCGCATGCTTACCTGACATTTCTGTGTCATGTGAAGTACGCACTTGGTGAAAAAGGTTTTCCCAAGTTGCCAACTTAAAACTAACAATTATATTAACTGTGATGCTTTAGTTATGATCCTTTTTGTTGAAAACCTGGCTTTAGTTAATGCTCAATTGTTTTGGCAGCGAAAGAGATGGGGAGGATGTTGGGGGGCATTTTCTTGTTTCAGTTCGCAAAAAGGTGGAAAACGTATTGTGCCTGCAACTCGCATTCCTGAGGATAATGCAACAGCACAGCAGCCGAATGGACCTCAAGCTGGTGGGCTGCCCAACCAAGCTACAACGCTAGCTCCATCACTTCTAGCTCCACCTTCTTCACCAGCATCATTTTCTAACTCAGCTCTTCCCTCGACAGCTCAGTCCCCTAGTTGCTTCTTGTCATTGTCTGCAAACTCACCTGGTGGTCCTTCATCCACAATGTTTGCCACCGGGCCATATGCCCACGAAACACAATTAGTTTCCCCCCCTGTTTTCTCAACCTTGACGACTGAGCCATCAACTGCTCCTTTTACTCCTCCCCCAGAGTTAGCTCACCTGACCACACCTTCCTCCCCTGATGTGCCATTTGCTCAATTCCTCTCATCTTCTGCGGATCTCAAAAACACTGAAAAGACCAATTATGTTACTGCTAATGATCTTCAGTCGACCTATTCACTTTATCCTGGAAGTCCTGCCAGCACTCTCATCTCACCCAAGTCTAGGACCTCAGGCGACTGTTTGTCGTCTTCCTTTCCTGATCGAGATTTCCCCCCTCAATGGGATCCTTCAATTTCTCCCCAGAATGGGAAATATTCAAGGAGTGATTCTGGCAGGCTTTTTGATGCAACTGGTGCCTCCGTGGTATCTCAAGATACCAATTTCTTCTGTCCTGCTACATTTGCACGGTTCTATCTGGACCACAATCCACCATTTCCTCATAATGGTGGAAGGTTAAGTGTTTCCAAGGATTCGGATGTTTATCCTCCTAGTGGGAATGGCCACCAAAACAGGCACAACAGAAGTCCCAAGCAAGATGTTGAAGAAATAGAAGCTTACAGAGCATCGTTTGGGTTCAGTGCTGATGAAATTATTACTACTCAACAATATGTAGAGATTTCTGATGTAATGGATGATTCATTTACCATGACTCCTTTTACTTCAAATAAACAGTCTGTGGAAGACAGTATTGATGCTGCATCTTTGCCTGAAGGCCAAAAGGCACGGACAATACAGCCAAACTTGCCGAGGCTTAAACTGAAATCAGATCCTGTACGCAGTGAAATTCCTGTCTCAAGTGATAGATATGAAGGTAAGGCTTCTTACTCTACAATAAGCTCTACTTGTAACCTGAATCTTCACATTTAACCTGGCCTGAGTTTCTGTAATATCTTCCACTCTGCAATTCCTCTGCAGGAAAAACAATATAAATCATCTGAACTCTCCCATTGCTTAAACTGTTAAAATTTTGTGGGGAAATCTCCCAACATGTAGCAAGATTCTCTAGGTCCGTTTCTCTTAGAGTGCTAACTGAAGAGTATGGGAAAGTCAAAGTGATTGATCCTGAAGTATTATCATGTTCTGTTATTCAAAGCCTCTACATCTGTGGCATGCCAACTTTATTTCTTCGTGCATAAAATATCTTGTCATTCTGATTTCGCTCCAACTGCTGTTCCTTATTGTATTTCTCAGATCCTAAATCAAAGACACAGGCTGGAGATGTCTCAGGATCAAGTACGCCTGGAATCCATGCTTTGACTGATGATGATGACATATTTTGCAAGATGACATCATCCAAAATAAGCAGGAAGTATCATCTAGGATCATCGTGCTCTGATGCAGAGATTGACTACCGGAGGGGAAGAAGCTTGAGAGAAGGCAAAGGGGTTTTTGCATGGCACGACTAAGATTTAGAGAATGAGGAAGTCGTCAGCTGTTCCCATGTTTTAAGTTGCAGGTGTCTGTCATACTCTTCTGTTTGGAGTTATCTGTGATAGGTGGATGATCTAATGTATGATCTAACCTATTCTCCTCCTGTCTTTGCTCCTTTCCTGCTGTTTCAGGTGTGTGGCCTGATATCTCTGCTTGATGAGTGTATTCTGTGTTTCTAACTTTCCCTTTCCGATAAGTTATATATATATATATATATATATATATGCGATGCATCTAATTATATAGCATATAATATGTGTCCAGACGAAATTATTTTCATTGTGGAATAGTTTTTGCACTATATTATTTTAACAATGTAAGCTCTCATTGTGGTGAAATGAATTTACTCAATTCGGGCGATGAGTTATGTAAATGCGAGCATTTGTGAGAGAATTTTTTTTCCCATATAAATGACGTGTTGCTAAATTGATGTATCTAGGGATGCTTGGAGATCTATTTGGTTGACAACTTGATATTGCATGTTTAAAAAAGATCATCAAGGTAGGACTTTTAAGATGAATTGTTTTTTTTCTTTTGCATTCATGTCCTAGTTCCTAATTGTTTTAAGCCCAGTTCCAAGAAGCTCCACCTCAAGACGAAATTGTAAATTGGGTTTGGAGATTTTTAATGGCTGCGTGTCAAATCCCTTGTGTTTTTGGGTGGGGGGCGCAATTCTTTGATCCTGTGTGTCCAAGGAAAGAAACTTGGAGGAAAACTAGTGGCAGATTGAAATCTAACATGATGACGTGATGGTGCATCACTGGATTTGGGAAATCGCCTAATGATATTTTAAAATATCTGAATAAGGTGTAATAAAATACGACGGAAAACGAACTTAACGACGGACGTTATCAAAGGACACGTTGTGGGTTGACTATTCTGACCTCCGCCACATGGATTCATGACGGTGACCGACTAACCGCTTTAAATATTTTCGGGGGAAATTCAATAAACATCATAAATTTCCAAAATTCATGGTGCTTCTGGAACAAGAAAAGACAACGCACACAAGGAAAATTGGAGGAAATTTCCATCACGCGCTGCCTCGTGAAAAGAATGGAGACAGAAGCAAATTGACAATCAAGTGGCCAAGCTGCTTGTTTTAAACATTACCAAAAACCGTGTTCTTCATCTTCTCGTTTCAACACACATAATTATTTTAACCAAAGCTTCCTCCACGTCTTTTACACTTCATTTCCTTTTATATATATATGCTTATCCTTTTAAATATCTTATTTCTATCATCCATTTTTCCCTCTTCTATAAAGACAACCATAACCCACTCCACTCCTATACATACATACATATATACATCTTAATCATCATCACATCAGAAACACAAATGCTCTCACCTTCAACTTCAGGGAATGCAAAATCAGCTCTGGCAAAGTTACGTCGTAAGCTATCTCCAAGAAGAAGTGATATTAATGACCACAAACATATTGATTGCTCTTCCTCTTCCTCTTCCTCTACAATCGTAACCAATTGTAATAACCGCAACGAGCTTCAAATGATCTTCAATTACTTCGATGAGAATGGAGATGGAAAGATAACAGCACAAGAATTGCACAACTGCGTCAGAACATTGGGAGGAGAGCTTTCAACAGTGGACGCGGAAGCTGCAGTAATGTCGTCGGACATGGACGGAGATGGGATGTTGGGAATGGAAGATTTTGAAAGGCTAATGGAGGGATCATCCACCTCTGAAGAAGACAAGAAGGAAACACTTAAACAGGCTTTTGGAATGTACGAGTCGGAGCCTGGTTCTGGTTTCATAAGCCCTTCCAGTTTGAAAAGGATGCTTGCTCGCCTTGGTGACTCCACGTCTCTTGACGACTGTAAGGCTATGATTCGTACTTTTGACCTTAACGGCGATGGCCTTCTCAGCTTCAACGAGTTCGCCGTTATGATGCGCTAATCCAATCTTCTTCCAACTTTACAACCTTGTTTCTTTATTTCTTCTTTTGTTGATAAACATTTTTATTTTTATTTTTTTTGTACAAAAGCTGCAGTTTTCTTGCTTGATATTCATTCTTAAGACTCAGTTCTTCAAATAAAATCATACTTTTGCCTTCCGTTTTTGTAAAATTATTCTATCTTTTTATACCCATTACATTAAAATCATTTCTGCACTGCACCGGTTAGAATTCACCAAGTCTTCATTTTTCATCATTCTCTTCGTTATCACCATAACCAAATACACAACATAGTTCTGCTTCTTGGGCGCACCAGATGAAAGTTGTCTATGTATATTAACATAAAATTGGATATCAAATGAACAGTAGTTTTTTGCCACTCTCCACATTGTACAGTGAGCTTATTTCTTGTATCACTAGGTCAACTGTAATGCCTGCCAGGTCTCAATCGAAAACCAAGGAAGTACTTCCCATTAAAAAGCAAACTGATATGATCACCAATACATTGTCACAAAACCACCTCCCCTAACATACATGTCAATTCTCAAGACTTAAAACGATCTAAATTTGAGACTTTATATTCCATTAAGGGTGACCACAACTTTGCGTGGAGTAGGGTGGTCTCGGTGTTCACACAGCCATATTCCCTGATCCACGAAAGAAATCCGTCAGTGAATTAGTGCGATACAACAACAACCAAAAGAAGAGAGGAAAGAAAATTGCTGATCACAAGAACCATAAGAAGGTTGACACTATCTAAAATTTTTTATGAAGAATACTATGTATGTAAAATTGCTGATCAAAACCATTAAACTTTTGAGAATATTATGTTTGTGCACCTTAGTTCTACCTTTGGGTTTTATCAATATTTTGTCATTTTATATGTTATTTACAGGTACATGTTCGTAGATAATGTCCTCATTTCATATTACAGTAGATGTCCAAGTAGACAAAAGAGAAAGTGTGCACCATGTTGAAGGCCTAGGATGTTCTCATTATGTTAGTAGAATAACCTGGCTCCCAATGTTTTATTGAAGATAAACCCATTGCTTTCTTTATACCCTAGACCATATGAGCATCAGCTCATGATAAAAATCCTAAAACAAACATATTCACACACCTGCCAGGTGCCCATATTAAGCTTTCCATTTGTGATTGGAATCCTGAAACAATAATTGAGATCAGGTGAATCAGAGAAAAAAATTTTATTTGAAAAGAATCATATGAACTATCAGAAGTATAGCATTAGGTAGAACATATCGATAAAGTATTGAGTAAGAAGTATCCTCACGTTAGTGCACATCCAAACATTGATGATTTGATATGTGCTGGCATGTCATCCGGGCCTGCAGAAGTTTTCACAATAGAACATCAGTACAGAAGCACCCGATAAATTCCAAACATAAGGATGAGCAGTGCAAGCAAAATTGTGGAAAACATCAAGTTGTGAAGTGGCAGGAAGGGGAAGATCATATTATTACTTTTCAGCATTTTCACATTCTCCTTCAATAGATTCTTGATAAAGAGCAGATAAGGTATGCATAAATGAATATCTCTGCATTAAATTTCCATAGCCGATCGATCAAAGACCCAAACTTTTAAGGAACTAAAGATAGTGGGGATAAAGATTTCTTCCAGACAAGAGTTCATTATAGTTCCTATAATTCACTAACTTGACAATCTATTTAAATACAATAATCTTGGGAATTAGACAATCAATAAAAATTAGTAAATTGGAGTATAGATTAAAAAAAGGGAATAGGAGACATTGAACATAAGACTAACCTTCGATAGTATGTTTCCAAGGTGCAGATCTCCCCTGAAAAGACAGGCAATGAGAAGATCTTTGATAAAGTGATAGAATAGCAAACTGTTAGAAAAAAAGAAAAAGCATAACAAACCTCTGGTACTATCTTATTAAGGAATGTCTCAGTGTCATCACGAACATCAGAGTCATAATTTTCGTTGATAGTAAGAGAAGCGCTTGTATGCTGTACTGAAATATGGAATAAAGAGGAAACCATAATTTACATAGGAATAGAAAAATCTCAGGTTAAGGTGATGACTTACTGAATAGATGAGCAAGGCCACACTTGAACTCTGATAAGTCTGAACCAATTTCGCTCAAAATCTGGATTCAAAATAAGAAGTAGAGATAGAAATTCAGTGCTACATGACAGTAAAATAAACTTCCTTTGTTGGGGATTTTGGTATATATTTAGCGGAGGAGTCATAGCACACCATTAAATTAAGCCCAGACATGAAAATGAATATATTTTCTACAAGTGAAGCTGAAAACGAAGAATGGACGCGAATTACAGATCTTTTTTCTACTACCATTGAAAAAAGAAAATACCATAACTTGAGAAACGAAAAGAATTGATCATCTAATTAAACTATCACTGACAAAACTCAAAAGAGAAAATTACTAAAACTGAAAGAAACCTTGGAAGTAATAAGATGGCAGCCTCGACGCTGTGGTGTTAAGGTAACAGTCCTTTGAGCCCATTTAGGTGCGGTTGCAGACATGCTGCCGGAGTCGCTGCTGAGAGAGGAAGGTTTAGAAGTGTAGAGAGATTTGACGCGAATCACCGGAGGAAGCGACGCCGCTGGCTTAGCAGCTGAGAAAAACAGCGTGGAGATTCCTTGTGCATTCATTTCCAGCGCTTCTAAGCCCAGATGCGATATTTAATGGAAAGCCCAAAACACCAAATTTATGGGAAGTTTATGTGTTCCTCTAAACTGTAAAATGTAAAATGGGCTTCTTTCTTTGTCCATCGCTGTTGATCGATCGGGCCATGTTTGTGTTTAACACACCTTCGCTAGTGGTTCCCCTTCCTCCATTTATCATCTTACCATAATAAATTTACTATTTTAACCTTTCAAGTTAACCCAAAAAAAGGCAGCGTTGAAGCTGAATTAGCTCAAACATGAGCTGGTCGCAGTAAAGGTGCATTAATGGGGACGGATTGGCGGTGGAGCTGTTTGATGGTCGTAGGAGTGGTGGTCATTGGCCTAAAACTTGTAACCGGTGCCACTTCTAGAGCAGATGAACCGCTCGTCACCCGTATTGCTTTTGGATCATGCGCCAATCTAAGCGCTCCTCAGGTCAGCTTTCTCTGCTCTCTATTTCATTTTTAGCTGTTACTGATCGACCTTCGCACTCCTAATTAAACTGATCATTTGATTTCTCTTAAATGATTTTTAATATTTTCTTTTTCATATTCCACCCTTTTTTCTTAACTCATATCGAAGTTTCGTTCTTGATATGATTAGCAATGCTCTTTTCCAGTCACATCGGCATTGAGTGTTATCTTCTTCCTCAGTTACTTAAGTCCACATGCTCGTACTTTGGTTTTTAAACAGATAAAAGAAACCACTCTTGCACGATGTTATTAATCATTCATAGCTGCCAGTTCTTTGAGTCCTAGTAGAGTAATTTATATTTTTTCCTAAAGTTGATTACTTTCTTACTTTCCTGTTCGATAGATTTCATTAACATGGCTTCCATGTCGGTTTCATCTTGCCGACTTTACTGAAAATGAATGTGCCTGTTCTATGTAGCCTATCTGGAAGGCGATAATTGACTTTGATCCCCAAGTTTTTATCTGGATGGGTGACAACATTTATGGAGATATTAGACGCCCTTTTAGAATTTTTGGAAAAGAAAGGACAATCGGGCCATGGAAGAATGCTCCCAGATTTGTTCCTTCCTCTGAACGGGAAATGGAGTCCAGATACCAGAAAGCTAAGACTAATCCTGGTTATTCTCGTCTTCGGCAGACAGCTAAGGTGCTTTGCTCATAACCTTTTCTAGTTAGACCTTGGTCTAGATATCATTTATTCAAGAAATTGAATTCTTAATGACTGCATGAATGGTCCAGTTGCTTTATCATGTATTATTTGCTTCTGTTTCTATGTAATAGTACATGAAGGTTACAGGTAATTGGCACTTGGGATGACCACGATTATGGGTTAAATGATGCGGGAAAAGAATTTAGTGGGAAAGTCACTAACCAGAGGCTTCTTCTAGATTTCTTAGATGAACCTCAAGACAGTCCCCGGTGAGGGATTTTCTTTGTTCTTTTTCTAGAATTATTCTACTTTTTTATATTTTTTTCCTCCTCAGATTACTATATGCTGAGATATGTTTGTCCCAATATAATGGTTAAGCTATTGTTTGCTTCTCAAGTCTTACCAAATAAAGAAAGTGATGGCCATTTTAATATTTATGTTAAATATTGCAGGCGCAGACAGGATGGTGTATATACATCTTATACTTTTGGCCCTGTAAGCAGACAAATTAAGGTACTTTTTCATGTAGGGAGCTCATTGGGCTTTGCTGTTTTTGTTTTCACAGGCATAAAATAATTGGTGCTGTGCTTGTGAAGCTCTTTCATATGCCTCTTTTATATGGACAGGGCAAGTTTTCTGTGCATACTGAACTTTTGTGATTAAACTTGTACAGATTATTCTCTTAGATTCGAGATACAACAGGGACCCATTGCGTAGTGATGGAACTGTACTGGGGAGTTCTCAGTGGACATGGCTAGAAAATGAGTTGAATGGACCCAAAACAGCCATTACTATAATTGTATCTTCTATTCAGGTAATATACAATAATCATCTACATTTGATGAGATTTAATATTGAATGGTTATGGCATATATTTGCAAATTTCATATCAAAGCAGTGTGCGCAAAAAGTTCCCCGATATGGGTATCTTACAATGAAAACATCCTTGTTGTATCACCGTGTTTTGAATAGTCTAACAAAAACTTTTCACCTGTTCTTGATTTTCTTTGAATTCATCAAAACTTAAATGTGGATATATCCTGGTGAATTGATTGATTCTCTGTAGTAGCACCTTGATCTAGACATGACACTATCTGGAAGGGTAAAGTCTTAGATTAATTGGTCCATTCCTTTACCAGGCTTTCCAAATTTCGTCATCCAAGTTTCTGGTTGAGCAGGTGGTTAGTCATTATACTGACCTGAAAAAGGTCTGATAAGAAATGTAGTTTAGCCTGTGTTCAATGGAAAGTTTCTCTAATAGTCTTTCAAGGACTTCTGCTAATAGTTTGGCCTATGTTGGTCAGCAGCTCTCTAACCTTCTGTTGGTTGGTTGGAAACTATGTAGTGGTCATTTTAGGTGAACTGGATGAGAATGATGGCATTTGGTCAAGAAAGAATCTTAATTTTGCATGTATTTTTAGCCATATCTTAATGGGCTTGCTCATGGTGTAGGTTCATACCTTCATTGCATTGTGGCTGTCTGTCTACAGTGAGCAAGCAATGGAGTTCTGATTAGTTATGGGCTTATGCTCAATTTATTCCTGTTCGGTGATGTATCATGTTAGCTATCACGTTATTCTTCTAAGATTGTTAGCATTGACTGATTTATTCTCTAGCAAGGATGATAATTCTTCTGTTTGCTTATACAGTTTCAATGTAGTTTGCCATTTTGCTCACTTATTTTACCTCAAATTCCAGGTTATATCAAATATTTCAGCAACCACTGGTCCACTGTTCTATTTGGAATCTTGGGGACGTTTCCCAAAGGAGAGAAGTCATCTCTTTAAATTAATAACTGATAGTAATGTCAAAATCTTCGTTAACTACTTGTAAATTGCTTCAGGAATCATAAGTTCTTCTTAGTGCAATGTTTTACCGCATTGTCCATTTATAATTTCTCTATGCCTGAGATGTCCTCTTATGGTCCTTGTCAGAGAGAGGGGATATTTCTCATTAGTGGAGATGTTCATTTTGGAGAGATCTCACGATATGACTGTGCAACTGGATATCCATTGTATGATGTGACCTCAAGTGGACTTACTCAAGCTGTTGAGAGGGCAGTCCCATCACCATTGAATTTCATAGTGAGATTTGTAGCTTGGTTGACACCAAGTACAATGAGAGTGATGAACCAATACTTTTTTTAAATGTTAATTCTTTATAGGCCAACCCAATTTTGGAGCTATTGAAATAGACTGGAGTACAGCTCCTGCAACCTTGAACATTGAAGTTAGGGACGTGAATGGATACCCTGTCGCCAGGGTAAAGTTTCCGTTATCTGAGCTGCAGCTGCATCGTGCAGACTCTGCAGAATCCATTAAAACAGAAAAGCATCAAAGATACTGCTCTCTTGAAGTAAACTTGCCATGGATAGTCAGATATCGCCTGGCATTTTTGTTCTATTTGGCTGTGTCTGGTAATGCCTTTTGACATTTGCAGCATTTTATCAATTGTATCCTGCATCAATAGTTCTAATTGGCTGAATTTATTATGCTGCTCATTGTTTAATGACACATGGAAGTGCTCTGATAATAACTTTTTTAAGTTTCCATATGATTTTAATATTTCTTTAATAGTTTTTTTGAACTATAATTATGGTATTTTGCAGTGTTGGTACTTGGTGTGATAGTAGTGGCCTACGCAGCTATATCAGCGTGCAGGGGATATATCCTCAAATGCAAGCTTGAATGACATGCATATAGTTTTAGGATAGGTGTAAATACAATGAACCTCGTATGTTTTGAGAGCTCTCAGATATATTTGTGCTAGTTTACTGTGGTGCATGGCAAGTGCAGGGAATCTACTTTTTAAGGGCTTTTCATTTACATTAGACAAAATTTTTGATGTTACTCATTTACCTGTCTTGAAATAAGTGGGAACTCACACTTGGTTTAGTATGAGTTGATGAGAGCGAGGAGTAAAGATGATAACAACTAACCACTCTAGTGCAGTGAGTAGCGAGGATGAAATCCAATTTCCTGTAATAGCTGCATTGATGATATATCAAAATCATGCATCCATTGTATACTAATTTTGCTTGAAAAACTCAAGGCAAAAACAAATGGGTATTACTTTGATGTTGGGTTAAAAAAAAACAGGCAAAAAATAAAAGTATACCTTTTGAGTTTTGTGAATAAATTCATGTAAAAAGTGGAGGAATATCTCTTGAATTTTGGTTAAAAAATTTAAACAAAAATTAAATGGTTATCCCTTTGAATTTGAAGAAAAAAATCAATGTTATTAAAATCGGACCGTTCTGACCGATCGGATTGATTTATTTGTGATCCGCTAGCTGGTTCGATTGGTTCAATGTATACAAATTGGACCAGCAAAAACCGAAAGGAACCATCATGAACTAACCAAAAATAAGTTAAACTGGTAAAAATTAAGTCGAAATTAAAGAAAATCGGGTGAAATTAGAAAAAATCCGTTTGAATATGAAAAAAATTATTTTTTGTCCAAAATATCTATATAATATTATTTTTTGCTTGAAAAAAAATATAAGTATAAATACAAAATAATTTAAATTTAAGTAATTTTGATGATTTTTTATGAATAAAATAAAAATTAGAATTTATATTTGGTAATTTTTTTTAAAATATGTATTTTTTATAATATTTATCTTAAATTTTTGTTATAAATGTTAAATCGACTTGAAAATATTATTTTATTATTAATGTTTGATAATAAATGTATTTTCATAAACTATTTTTAATTTTTTTACATAGTGATATTTTTATAATATTTATATAAAATTTAAAAAATAATATTATTTTAAAATAACAAAATTTGGTTGAACCCAATGAACTGGTCAGCCCATAAATATATTACCTCTTTGATTTTTTATCCGCTCTGGTTGTAATAACAATGTAAAAAATTCAGACAAATAACAAATGAGTATTCTTTTGAGACAAATAGTTTGGTTGAAAAATTCAGACCAAAAATCAAAGGCGTAGGCGTACCCTTTTTATGTTTTGGTTGAAAATTTTTGGTAAAACACAAATGGATTTTCTTTTGAGTTTTTTTTTTAAAAATTCAGATAAAATCCAAAAGGGTACATCTTTAAGTTTTTTTTGAAATATTCAGATAAAATGCAAAAGAGTACCCCCTTAGAATTCTGGTTTAAAAATTCAAGTAAAAAATCAAATAGTTTCTCCTTTGAGTTTTTGTTAAAAAATTAATTCAAAACGGAAAGGGGACACCCTTTGAATTTTGGTTGAAAATTTCAAGCAAAAATCAAAAGGATACTCCTTTGAGTTTCGATTGAAAAATTCAAAAAAAAAATACAAAAGGTATATCCGCTTGAGTTTTGGTTGAAAAATTCAGGTGAAAAACCAAATGAGTATCCCTTTGGGTTTTGGCTTAAAAATTAAGGCAAAAAGCAATGGGATATCCTTTTGAGTTTTGATTGAAAAATTCAGGCAAAAACTAAAAGGGTACCCCTTTGGATTTTGGCTAAAAAATTAAGGCAAAAAACAATGGGGTATCACTTTGAATTTTGGTTGAAAAATTCAGGAAAAATGCATAGTAGTAATCCTTTGAGTTTTGATTAAAAAACACAGGTGAAAAGCAAAGGGGTATTTTTTTGAATTTTGGTTGAAAAATTATAGCAAAACACAAAGGTGTATCCCTTTGAATTTTATTTGAAAAATTCAGGTAAAAATCAAAAGGGTAACCCTTTGATTTTTGGTTGAAAATTTTAAATAAAATACAAATGGGTACCAAAAGGCAAAGGGGTTTTCTTTTTTTGTTTGGGTTTAAGAATTTTGCCAAACACCAAATGGGTACACCTTTTAGTTTTAGTTGAAAAATTCAGGCAAAATGTAAAGAGATACCCTTTTGAGTTTTAGTTGAAAAATTCGAACAAAATGAAAAATTATACCCCTTTTCGTTTTGCCCATATCCGGTCCAATAAACGAGCCGGATAAGGATGTCACCAACTAATCTATAATCTAAATGCAATTAAATCAATATAAGTTTTACTTCATTAAAATTTCTTGGCATTCTTTTACAAAATTATTTGATCATTCAGATATACATTCATTTTATAATACTTATTTCCTTTCAGTATAAATTATATCATTTTCTTTTTAGTCCTTTATCATTTTAATTATATCATTCTTCATACTTTTCATTGCTTTTATTTTTTCTTATGTTAAACACTATTAATATGCATTTGTCATTTATCAATATTTTTTTTGCCTCTTTTTTTTTTTTAACTTTTGCCATTACTAAAATTAGGGATGAGCAAAAAAATCAAAAATATGGTTAACCGTAAAATCGATTCGAAACCGAACTGATTTTTACGATATACCGATCTGATGGACTCGGTTATGATTTTTAATTTTTACATTTTTGGTTAATGATTACGGTTTAGATTTTTAAGTACCGATTAACAGTTAGTCCACGGTTAGCCGGTTCATATATATATATATATATATATATTTCTTTCTAAACTTTATATAAAATAATACTTTAAAATATATTTAAATTATATTTTTATTTTTATACATTAATTTTTTATATTTTCCTATAAAATTTATATAATACTTTAAACTAAATTTATATTATATCATTCTCTTTAATTATATAGCAATATTTATATATAGTATACAATTAACTTTTATATATGTTTTTTTATTATATATTGGCATTCATATTTTACTTAATAGCATTTAATTACATTATTATCCAAAATTTTATTTGACTTAGAATCAAACATAATAATTTTCAATAAATACCAAATCTATTTTATAATATTAGTTATTAATTTATAAAACATGAATTTTGGCTAGTAAATTATGTTTGTTTCGTAATTTTTATATTAAATTACTTTAAACATTGAAAATTAAATTAAAATTTATATAATTTTTTAAAATAATTTTATGCTATAAATTTTAATGGTTAACCGAAAAATATTGATTAATCAAATCAAAAAATCGAAACCAATGGACTGGTTAATCGAATGTAATGGACTGGTTAATGGTTATTAATTTTGAAAAATCGATATTAATGGACTGATAAATTTTTTTACTCATGGACCGGTTCATCCCTAACTAAAATACTCTTTTATTCATTTTATTTACAATTTTGACACTAATTTTACATTTTACATTTTTAGCTCATTTTTACATTTACCATTATTTCTTTCTTTTTTATTTCAGTACATCTGACTTTTTCACCTGCTTTTACATTTTTAATATTAGCCATTCAACTTTTCCACTTACTTTTGTGCAGTTTATAAATTTTGATTCCTAATATGCTATTTTCTTATCATTTTACCCTTTTTCTTTCAAATTCTTTCATTTAAGTACTATTTTAATCCCTTTGAGTTTTGGTTGAAACATTCAAGCAAAAAAATGGGTATCACTTTAAGTTTCGATTGAAAAGTTTGGGAAAAACGATAAGGCATATCCCTTGGGATTTTAGTTGAAAAATTCAGGCAAAATCCAAACAGGCATCCCTTTGAGTTTCTATTGAAAAATTCAGGCAAAATGCAAAGTGGTATCTCTTTGAGTTTCGATAGAAAAAATCAAACAAAATGCAATTGGGACCCCTTTGAGTTTGGGTCAAAAAATTTAGATAAAATGCAAAAAGGTACCCCTTTAAGTTTTGGTTGAAAAATTTAGAGGAAAATCCTAAGGAGTTCTAACACCCTTATACACTACATGTACTATACATACAATGAATAGATGACACATCGTTGTTACTGTTGCATGATACAGTACACTGGGCAGGAAATTTTTTTTTCTTTTTTTTTGTTGTCTTTGCTTACATACATATACATCCATAACAATACATACATACTTGTATTTAAGAATTTCATATATATGACATAACTAACAATATCTCAAACCTTACTTCAATACTCTTCTCGGCCATACATAAAATTCTTAGTCTCTCTAGGTCCTTGTGATCTTCCATAACATACGTACAGTAAAACACTACGTGCTGAGTATAACATACTCAGTGGTGGATACATATCTAATATTTTCCAAATAGTCAAACACACACATACATATGAAATCATACACTGTCATTATCAATATTGTATTTATGCATAAATATTATCTTTTACTGCTTATATTACTTGTCTATTACTTTCGGTTCTCTGCTACTTTCATGAGTTTCTATTAACTAGTTTAGTAGCTTATATTTATATTTTATTTTATTTTATTTATTTTATTTCATGATATTGGCTTATATATCTTATACGTACTTATAAAATTTAAGTCTATGACTTACATTAAACTTGTTTATTCTGTCATTAATTTGCATAAAATTATTCTTTACGTACTTATCTTGTAATGGCCTCAACACCGGGTCAGTCGGGAACAGTACTTTCCAATGGTGAATAGTGCTTTTCAGGCCCGAAAGTCAAAAATATATTATTGGACCATTTCGTATTGGTCATGGTGAGTTCGGGGTTGAAATTTAAATTAAAATTGAGGCCAAATAGGCCTCCAAAGGTCAAAAATACGAAAAAGTTAGCGAGTCAATTTTTCTGGTAGGGAAGGTGACTTATTTTTGCATTAATAATTAAAAATAGTAAACGAATTTCAAATATTGCCAGATTTTGCATGCCTACATGAATTTTTATGTAGAATATTTTGTGATGAGAATGGAATTTTTCGGTGACATCGGCAGTTGTCGCACCGGACCGATAAGTTTGAATCGGACCGATAACGAACTCCAATTGAGTCAAAAATTTGCGTGCTAGCTATGTTTGATGTGATAAGAGTGATTGAATTATTTTTGGAGTGATTTGATGGCTGAAAGAGAGAGAATTTTAATTGGGCCTTTAGGGACCTAAATTGGGCCTTTTAATTTAAATGGGCAAAGCCCATCATTTTAGCCCAATTTTGGGCCCATTGGGGAGGTATTTAAAGGTAGAAATCTGGAGAAAACTTCAGAAATCAGATCAGCTCCTTCCTTCCTCTCCTTGGCCGAAATTCTCTTCCATTTCCTCTCTCTCTTTCTTTTGCTTCATATCTACTCAAAATCTCTCCTAAATTTCAATTTAGGAGTTGTAGTTCCATCCCTATAGATCACTAATATAGCTTCACTTGGTTGATTTGGGTAAGGGAAGTAAAGAAATCAAGGGAAGAAAGAAAAAGGGGTAAGTTGGAACTTGTGAATTTTGGTGTTTTAATTTAATTTTTTAGTGGTTTTCCATAGATTTTTGGATATAGATTATGATTATGAGCTTGGTTTTTGCATTTAAGAACAAGAAATTGAAGAAATCTAAGCTTTAATGGGCTGCCTATGTAGGTGGTGAAGAAAGAGGGAGTTTTTCAAAGGACAAAGGTAAGAAAAAGGAAGCCTAGACTCCCTAATTCAAGAAAAAATTATAAGTGACTAATAAATGTTTACATTTTCTAAGTTTATGAATTTTCCTTAATTATGGAATTAGGGCAAAAATAATTAAAGTTGTTAATTGATGCACTAATGTTAGAGTAAATGAAATTGAGTATGAAAGAAACTTAAATGAAGGCTTAAATGTAAGAAATATAATTTTTAGGAAGGTGAATTAGGGTTGGCCGAATTTAATCATAATGATATGTAGTGAGAAAATTGCATAAAAATAATAATTATTAGCTTAAATTAATAGTACATTTGATAATTAATGTGTATGAATTTTTAAAGAATAATTGGAAATTAATTGGTAATTTTTAAGATTTTGTATAATATATGTACATAAGGAAAGTTGTGATTTATAATGAATTAAGTGATTATTTTGATGAGAAATGATAATAAATAATAAATGTGCATAAATAAATTTTATGGGTATTTATTGAAATTATTGTGATTTTATTTAGAATTTAATGTTAATATGTATATTGAAAATAATTGAATTATTGGTTAATAATTGCATAAAAATGATGAAAATGATGGATTTATATGAAATTAAATTAAGGTCAATGAACATAAATAAAAAGTCAATTATTGAATTTTTTGGACTTGAAAAGAATTAATAAAGTAATTATTACTGTGCCCTTAGATATAGTCTGGCAGTAAAAACTAGTTCTGGATATAGTTGGCTAGCCATAGGAACACCCTTTACCGCGGTGCAAGTCATGGCGACTTGCTTAGCTATGGGTAGGATCATTGATCTCCATAACTTCAGTGTAAAGTGAAAGTGAAAAGTGCAGTATTCTGAAAATGGTTCATTGGGAATCATTTCTCTTTTTAGTGGGGCCCGTAGGGTCCATGTTCCGTGTATCCGGTCTGAGATTTTCTGTCGGGTCTGTACTAGGGGCATAATGGTAATAAAAGAAATGAAAAGGAAATGAAAAGTAAGAAAAGAAAGTGAAAAAGGACCATAATGAAAGAAAAAGAAAGTTTAGGGACAAGATGGTAATTTTTCCTAAAAGTGTAAAAAATTAGTAAATTAAGTGAGAACTGCTTAATTAACAATAAAACAGACAGATAATAGTTAAATTATTCAAAAAGTGAACTTTATTGACAACAAGGATTAAAAGGTAATTTTGCATAAAAATGATAAATTAAGTGTAATGAAACGTAAATTGGTTCAATTATGAGTTTAAAGATGATAATTGAACTTGTAATGGCAAAATTGTAATTATGTGGTTAAAATGAATAATCTTATAGAAAATGTTAAGCTAGTGTTTTGAATTTGATAATAAATGATTTTATAATTATTTTTACATGTATATGTTAATAATTAAGAATAATAATGATAATGTTAGGAAATGTATCGATTATTAGTCACCACTGAGCATGTTGAGTGCTCAACGTGTAGTTTTACTGCGCGCAGGTAAACAGGAGCAAGAGCAAGACTTCAGATTGCAAGATTTATTTTAGAATGCTCTAGTCGTATTACTTTTGGCATGTATATATAAGTACAACTTTACTTTTGGATATGTAATGTAAATGGGAGTTATTCTTAGTAAATGGTATTTGGATTGTGAATATATGAATGGATAGAAATGAATGAATATTGTTATGATTATTAATTGTTGTGCCTCTGAGAGGCTGTGTGGGTTGTTTGCTTTTAAGGGAGCTAGTACTATGTACAGCCGTTATATTGCAAAATTTTTGTTAAATGCATAGTAATTTGGACAGTTATAGGTCATGGGCGAAGGGTAGTTAATGATTAATTGAATGTTGTTAAGGTTTTAAGTATAGAAGTTAAGTTGGAATAAAAAAAAATTCCGATTTTCGGTACGCCGGTACAGTGTCAGGAGGGATAAGGGTGTTACATATCTTGTATCATTATACTTAACTTTTATTTTAGTTTCAGTATTGCAATTAATCAATCTCTTTATCTTTATTTATTTCTTTATATCATTGCAATGTATTTACTTACTTTGCTTTAAGTTTTCACTATTTACTTACATCATTTAATAACTTCATTTTCTTAAATTCTTATTTTAAATTGGTAGTGTCAGTTACTGTTAAATTTTCTTGTCTTGTTCCCAAGTGTATATTTTATTGTACTTTATTTAAAGTTTTACTATTATTTATAGTCTTACTTACACTGTTAATGTTAATCGTACCTTTGCTTTTATTTATTTTCGTATTTACTTGAGTTATTTCGGTAATTATTTCATCTTTAATACTTATCTATCATGGCTTTATATAAACTAGCATTTCAGTTATTTCCTTTGTTCGTCGTGATATTCTTACAAAATAATCCTTTAACTTTTGATCATATTTTTATTAGGCGCTATTAAACTTATAATTATTTCTATATTCTTATTTCTCTTTTCCACCTTTCTAAATTTAACATGTGTAGCATGGTCATGCTACTATATTACTTTTATGTTTCTTGCTTACTTGTACTCGCAATCCATATTTTCTCATTACTTTATAATTTTTTATTTATTTATTCATCTTAACATGTTTTCTTATATTGTCATGTCTAGTTACATCATTACCTCTTTTTATTCTTCATGATTTATATTCACATTGCATACGGACAGTTTAATTCATATTACCATTTACTTGTTCATTATTATCATCGTCTCTTTATAATTATATTTATTAATCGCACCTTTATACTTATTTATTTATTTTATTTCATTAGTGACATTAATGTCATTAAATTGTACTCGGTTTATTCAGTTCTTACTTGTCTTGACTTGTCTATTTTATATTTATTATTTTATTTCCTTAAGTTGCTCCTAGCATTGGTCCGATAAAAATCTCTAAACCGGATACATGGAACAGGGATCCCAAAAGTCCAACAGCGGGTGAACCTGTAACTTTCCCGGATGGCCGCTTGCCGATATTATCCGCTTTGAGCCTTGGCCCTCACGGTTTTATTTTTGAGTCTCCCCAAAAGGCCTCTCTTAGGTATCAGAGCTGCACAGCGGGCACGCAATGGGCCTGAGCAGATATTGTCCTCTTTGGGCGTCCCATGACCCCTCAAGGTTTTGTTTCTCTTATCGGATAAGGCCTCTTTCAGGTATCAGAGTTGCACAGCGGGCACGCAATGGGCCTCGACAAGGGAGAGGTATCCATATCCTTATAAGGACTATTTCGTTCTCTTTTCCAACAAATGTGGGATCCTTTGACTGAATCCACCTGTATGTGGGAGCTTTGACTGACTCCACCCCCCTAAGGAGGCTCAGCGCCCTCGCTAACACATCAGGCCCGGCCCCATGGCCAACACACCAATCCAGCACCGGCTCTGATACCACAAAATATCACACCCTTTTCGAAACAATCTTTTTCGATGCGAAACTTAACCGAAATCGGTAAGTTTTTTTTCCTACCGAATAGATCGATACACTTAAATACCTTACATTAATTTCTGAATCAAACAAGAATCATACAATACAATTAAAACATAAAAAAAATAACTTCACGCCGAGAACTTACACCAAACATTCATCCATTGATAATCAATAATCGAAATACAATCAAATTATAGTTTAATCATTTACCTTAATAGTCTAAGTATATACATGCCAAAATACAACTCAGTCTTATATAAAATCTTCTCTTTCGATCTGTCTCCACTATGTACTATGCTCCCGTAATACTTCATAACCTGCACGCAGTAAACACTATGTGCTGAACACAAGATATGCCCAGTGGTGACAATTAATCCAAGAATAAATCATAATTATATAATTTATGCTACAATTATGCTTATTGCATTAAACATTTTCTCTTACTTTAATTAATATTAATTTATTACTAACTCGCACTTTGGTGATCATTGCTCTTTGGTTTTCAAGTTTACAAGTTTACTTTACATTATCTTCTAAGGTGAGTCGTTATCAGATTTACTTTTACCTTACTTTATTCTTTACTATAACTTTTACTTTTACTCTCGTCTTATCTTTTTAATCACAACGATATAATTATCATTTTTCATTTAGCAATATGTATTGGTACTCCTGTTTTTAATGGTACCAATTTAAACTATTTTATTTCTTAGTTTATTGTCCAATTATTCAATATGTACTCTAATTACCCTTCTTGATATATATATTCCTTTATTTTTCTTTAACCTTTAACTGATAAATACATCACTAATTAAAAGGGCCTTAAAGTATTATTTTAAAGTGATATAACTATTTTGGAAAACTTTGCAGTCAAAACTTTGTTTCCTTCTTTTATTTATTTACTTATATTCAATTATTTGTTTAGGACTTATATCTTTTACTTTTTCTTCATTGTACAATTCTATGCCTTTTTATCATTTTACCTTTCATTTAACTTGTCTTTCAGAAATACATTAACTTAAGCATCAAATTTCATTTAATATCTTTGCCAATACTTTTTAACGTTAAATAGAAAATTAATATTATTTTCCAAACTTATCACTATTCACGATAGTAATTAGTATAGAAAATACCCATTAATTAAATTTATTTTTCTAGTGTAAAACAAAATACAATTTAAATCATTTTTCATTATAAAAGCTTGACTTATTCTTTATTTATTATTTTATTCTTATAAAACCTTTCTTTATTAATCACACTTTTCGAGTAACTTTACAGATTTATTTCGACATTGCATTTTCTTCGAAACAAATCATTATTCATTATAACTTTTTATATTCAATTTTATTTAAGCAATACTGATTTATTCATTTCGATGCGCCCCTAGTGCAATATAAAAGGATTCTCAAAAAGGATACGCGGGACTGGACCCAAAGGTCCCAGTGAACAAATAGAGAAATGATATCGAAAGATCAAGTCTCACAGAGCAGAAAACAGATACACTTTCACTTTCACTTTCACTAAAGTTATGGAGATCAAAGATCCCACCCATAGCAAAGCAAGTCGTCATGACTTGCACCGCGGTACAGAGGTATCCCTATGACTAGCCAATTATATCCAAAACAAGAATAACAATACTTGCTTATCGCTAAGGGCAAAATAATCGTTTATATTTGCAATAATTTTTAAACATTTAAAAATCTTTAATTTCTTTCTTTTATTTATTACCATACTTTATTTCTGGTCAAACATATTCTTTTGATACTTTTGACTTTTCAATAATTTTTTGTCTTTTCTTTCATTTTTTCTTTCAAGTCACTTTTGTAAATTATTTTTAAATAATTCACTCAGACACTTGAATTTTTTAGTCTTTTATACAAATTATGAATTACGACATTATAATTCACAATTTTCTTTTATTTTTTTGTACAATTCCTCACGAATTATTTTATAATAATTCAAGGATCAACTTTTTATGATTTTTCCTTTTCTTTTACTGTCCAAACTTTTCAATCATTTATTATGCCAACTTATATTTCGTCGGCTAAATATTTTATAATTATTCACTATTTTAATACTTTTTATTGACTAATTTATCCATGCGTTACTTTACGACTTTTTACGCCATTATGAATTCTATTAATATAATTCATTATCTTATGTCTTGAAAATACATAATTTGACTTTTTTACTTCTTTTTATACTGAAGCAATTTACTTCGCGTTCGTTAATAATTGCGTACTTATTTATTGAATTATTTCTTAATAATTTAATATTTTAATTAAACATAATCAATAATTTATTTCGAAAATATTCTAATAAAACATAAAAAATTCATAAAGATTCGTGCACATATTATTTTATATTTTTTATCATTTTCACTCATTTTATGAATTATTCATCGATAATTCGTTATTATTAATTTTTTATTATTTTCATGAATTAAAAGAAATTCGGATAATTCGTCGGTTGACTTTTTATTTCATTTCCATTGACTATAAGTTAATTTCATAATAATTCATCGTTTTTGTTATTTTTATACAATTATAATATTTCAATTATTTTCATTATACATATTCACATTCAAATTCCAATAAAATTTCAATAATTTTAATAAATTTCAATAAAATTTATTTATGCATTATTTATTGGTTATTGTCATTTTCCATCAAAATAATCACTTTAATCACTATAAATCATAATACACTATACATAACTTTAAAAATTTCCAAATAATTTTTAAATATTCTCTAAAAATTCATAGACATCAATTATCATATCCACTATTATTTTAGGCTAACACACATTATTTTTAGGCATTTTTCTTACCATTTTCTCTACTTATTAATTTCGGCCACCTAGATTTTTTTTCTTAAAAATTTTCTTTCTTTCATTAAAGCCTCCATTTCATCTTCCTTCATGCTTAATTTCATTTATCCTAACATAATTTCATTAATTAACAACTTTAAAAATTTTTAACCTAATTAAATCAAAGGAATTAATTAACAAAAAAGAGAAATCAATGAATTTTGTAGTCACTTACCTTTTTTTCAAGCTTTAACTTCCTTAGGCTTCCTTTTTCATGCCTTAAACCAGGCTTCCTTTTTCATGCCTTAAACCAAAGAAATCTATCATTCACCTAAAAGACCAATGGTGGCCGAATTCCTCAACAAATAAAACACCAAGATTTCATTCTTTTTAGCTCAATTTAACCACAAAAATAGATTCTAGGCACCTAAAACTACTTATAGGTACCTTCAAACAAATTTAAAACCTTGAAAATCCCTTACCTCATTTTGACCCCTAAGCCTTTTCTTCTTAATTTCTCTTGCTTTCCTCCTTCAAATCAAAGGCTTGAGGCTTGATTAATTATCTCAAGGGATGGAACTACAACTCCTAAGTTGAAAATTATGAGAGATCTTGAGTGGTTATGAAGCAAGAGAGAGAGAGAGGTAGATTCGGCCATGAAAGAAGAAGAGGAAGGTGAGCAATTTTTTTGAAGTTTTCTCCAGATTTTCAGTCATTATATACTTCTCTAATGAGCCCAAAATTGGGTTTGATGAGTGGGTTTTGCCCACTTAAACATTAAGGCCCATTTTAGAATATTTAAGGCTCAATCCAATTTTTCTATCTTTCTCACTTCAAATCACTTCAATATCGATTCCATCATTCTTAAAACATCAAAAATAGCTAGCACAGAAATTTTTGGCTCAATCAGAGTCCGTTATCGATCCAATTCAAAATTATCGGTCCGATTCGATAACTGCTGGTATCATCGAAAAATTTCATTCTTATCACCTAAATATTTTACATAAAAATTCATGCAGACATGCAAAATCTGGCAATTTTTGGAGTTCGTTTATTATTTTTAATTATTTATGCAAAATCAAGTCTCCTTCCTTACCAAGGAAATCGATTCGCTACCTTTTTCGTATTTTTGACTTTTGGAGGCCCATTTGACCTCAAATTCACTTCAAATTCCAACCCTAGGCTCACCATGACTATTACTTTTCAACGGTCCAATAAAATATTTTTGACTTTCGGCTATTCTTTCGAACCCGAAAAATACTATTCACTGTCGAAAATTACTAGTCACGACTGACCTGATGTCGAGACCATTATAGAACCTCAAGGATCACTGAGCATGAACGTTAAAATACATTGTAATATGTGAATCTATGACATGGGGTAGACCATAATTAGCTTATCAAATCGAGTCGCCATGACCCAGATTGCGATAAATGTGTTCTTATGGCTAGCCAATTATATATTGTACGAGATCTCATTACCAGACAACCAAGGGCAAAAAATACATTTATTTGTCACATTTCATATCATAAATGTCCATATACCATTATTTTTCCTGACATACTTTTACTTATATCTTATTCATTCATTTGTAATTCAATATTTGTTTGTGCATGCACTACATATACACACACATTTCATATTTCTTACTATTATTACAATAATCATACATGTATATTCTTCATAAACTATAAATTTTCATTCATACACATATATTATTACATTTGCTTATTCTTATTAATATTCTTATTTTTCTCATTCTTATTATTATTATTCTTAGTTTTTTCTTATTTCACTTTCACTTCTTATTATCAAATATTAGTCAAATTTATTATTCAACCCTTTAAATTTTAATTAATTATGATTTTACCCTTTCCCTTGCTGCATTCACAAATTTTACATTTACTTATCACATCCTGACCTTTTTGCCATTAGATTCTTTGAATACCTATTTTTCTTAATTAATTACCACATAATTATTTTTCAATTGTCAAATTACAGTTTAGCCCTTGAACCTTTTATTACTTCATACTTGGCTTAATTAAATTTCAAATTTGTTCTTTTTTTTTATTTCTTTTATACTAATATTTTCTTACTAAATCTTACAAAAATTTATACTTGAAGGTAAACTTACAATTAAATCCCTAAACTTTTTATCTGTCACCTTAGATTTCATTTATCTTTTTCTTTTGACTTGTTTGACTTTCTTTGCCTTTAATTTACTTAATGCATATATTTTTTTATTAATTTAACTTATTTATTTATGTGAAAAATTACAATTTGGTTCTCATAATCTCTTTTTACCTTATTTTGTCTTAATCAATTTTTATTTTACTAATTTAACTTCATTTCACTTTTAATTCTTTTTAAAGGGTAAATTTATATTTTAGTCCATATATTTATTTCCTAAAATGGTAATTTACATTTTGATCCCTAAACTTTTCATTATTTACGGTTTTGCCGTTCATAATTGTTATAATTACAAAAATGCCATTACATAATTATTCTTTACATATAATTCATAGTATACTATGCAAAAATTTCTATTTAGTCCTTTAACTTTATTTTAAGCCTAATATCACTCTTAATTGTCTATATTCCTTCTAAATTCACCTTGGCATAATACATTTCAAATTCAAAATATATCCAAATAAATTCTAAAAATTCCCAATCATTTCTTTTAAACTCATATTAAATTTCTAAATTAACTTTCATGCTTAATTATTCATTAAACAGTTAAAATTTTCATAATACACTTTAACCTTAAATTCGGCCAACTAAGAATTTCATTGCCAAGTTTTTTATTTTTCATTTTAACACTTTTATTCATCATCTTTCATGCCAAATACCATTCCTCCATAATTATTTCACATTACACATGCATACAACACAATTTCTCACACATACATACTCATACATACACTTAATTATACATAAATTGAATGAAAAATAATATATTGTGTATCCACTAACCTTGAATCCTTGTCCTTCACACTTTGTTCCTCACTTCCTCTATCTTCTCCTTTGAAAGCTCAATTTTCTTCATTTTTTCCTATTATGGCCGAATTTTCCAAAGCCAAAAATCCATAAATTATTGTTTCCTTAATTCAATTAAATCATATAAACCTAACCTACACACCCTATTTACCTATTAGAATCTTTAAATTAAATTAAAAACTCAATTTCCACTTACCTCTTTTTTGACATATCAATTTTTTCCCTTAGTTTATACCACTTCCAGCCCTCTAATTAAAGAGTAGAGACTTCCATAAACTAGTAGAGAAGTTGAAATTCACTTAAGAATGTTTGATTTAGTAGAATTAGGGGAAGAAAAAGAAAGAACTTCCATAAAAATGGAAGAAAGTGATTTGGCCAAGAGGGAGAACAGAGAAATCGTGAAAGATGATGAAGGCTTAGGAAATCTGGAGATTTTTAGGTCTTTTATACTGGTTAGTTGGGCTGGGCTTGGTCCAACCAAGATGGTTGGGCCTAATTCAAGCCCAATTGCCCTATTAAACCCAAATTGCATCCACAATTTATTTATCTCACTTTCAAAACTCAATTTCACTCAAAATTTATTTCATAATTCTTAAAATATATAATATAGCCTCCATAAAAAATTTTGGATCAATCAAAGTTTGATTCCGATTTGGTTCACTCATATCGATCAGATTAATAAATTTTCGGTGTTACCGAAAAATTAATTTTTGTCTACCAAATTATTCTATACTTCATTTAGAACTCAATTGAAAATTTCTATACTTTTTGAAAATTATTTGCTATTTTTAAAGCTCAGATCAAATCTACGGTTGACCATTTACTATTTAAACCGAAATCATTATTTTTCTCTTAGTTCTTGAGTTCAAATCTTTTCAAAAATACTTCCAAAATTCTCAATATGTGTTCCTTAGGTTTCATGAATATTTTCGAATAAATCAGAGACTATTTTTATATCTGGTTCACTTTTACCATTCTGGTAGCCCAATTTTTTGCATAATTGAAAAATTACTTTTTTTTTACCATATAATTCTACATCTCATTTAATGTAGATCTAAAAATTATGATAATTTTTAAAGATTATTTTTTATTTTTAAGATTCTAGTCAAATCCTAGTCAACCCGGGGCACCCTTTAAACTGTAATTGTGATTTTTTTCTTATTTTTGACTTTTAATAATCCATTTGACCTCATTTTCAATCCAAATTATATTCTTGGACTCCTGCTAACCTCTTATTTTGAATGGCCCAATAAAATATTTTTTAACTTCGGATGATACTGTTCATTCTAGTATCAATGTTCACTATCGAAAATTACTATTTTCGACTAGTCTGGTATTTGGGTCATTACAAGAGTACCCCTTTAAGTTTAGATAGAAAATTTTAGGTAAAACACAAAAGGTTATCCCTTTGAGTTTTTATTTAAAAAATTAGGCAAAAATCAAAAGGATATCCTTTTGAGTTTTGGTTGAAATATTCAAACAAAATGTAAAGGTGAAACCTTTAAGTTTTGGTTAAAAAATTTAAGCTAAAAAATAAAGGGATATCCCTTTGCGTTTTGATTGAAAAGTTCAGGCAAAAAAATGAGTATCCCTTTGAGTTTTAGTTGTAAAATTCAGGCAAAAATAAAAATTATACCCCTTTGAGTTTCAATTGAAAAATTCAGACAAAATATAAAGATGTACTCCTTTTAGTTTTGGTTGAAAAATTCAGCCAAAATACAAAGTGATACCCCATTAAGTTTTGGTTGAAAATCTCACATAAAAAATAAAGATGTACACCTTTAAGTTTTTGTTGAAAAATTCATTCAAAAATCAAATGGGTAACATTTGAGTTTTGGTAAAAAAATTCAAATAAAATGCAAAGAGATACTCCTCTGAGTTTTTGTTGAAAAAGTCAGGCAAAAAATCAAAGGGGTAGCCCTTTGAGTTTTGGTTAAAAAATTCTAATGCAAATAGATATCCCTTTAAGTTTTGGTTGAAAAATTCAAGCAAAATCAGGATATTCCTTTGAGTTTTGGTTGAAAAATTCAGGAAAAAAACAAAGGGATATCCCTTTAAGTTTTAAGAAAAAATCTCAAACAAAAAAGCAAAGGCACCCCTTTGAGTTTTGGAAGAAAAACTCAAGCAAAAAAGCAAAGGGGTACACTTTTGAATTTTGGTTGAAAAATGAAGATAAAAAGCAAAGTGATACTCTTTGAGTTTTGAAAAAAAAATTCAGATAAAAAATAAAATGTACCCTTATTAGATTTTGTTTGAAAATTAAAACAAAAAGTATAGAGGTGTCATTTTGTGTTTTGGGAGAAAAATTTATACAAAAAGTAAATGGATATCCCTTTATATTTTGGGAGAAAAACTCTGGCAAAAAGCAAAAAGGTACCTCTTTAAATTTTTTGAGAAAAACTCAGGCAAAAAGCAAAAAGATAAGGTGTACCCCTTTGAATTTTGGTTGAAAAATTCTTACAAAAAACAGCAGAATACCCATTTGAGTTTTGGGAAAAAAATTCAGATAAAAAGTAAAGGGGTACCACTTTAAGTTTATGAAGCAAAACTATGGTGAAAGGAAAAGGAGTAGCATGACACCCTACGTTCATCTATAAATCAATACAATGTATGTTATCATTAATGTCTTAGTATGGTTATTTAAGTTAAATATTCTCTCTAGTGTGGACTACTAATGGCTTAAATTAATATTCATTTGTTAGTTCATTTTAGCGTCATAAGGTTACTATTAATTTGGTAAAAATTTTGGTAGCATAACGGCTTGTAAACCATTCTATCCAAACCTACAAATTTGCAAAATAAAACTTCAAAAAGATAATATCCACTTCCAATACTCCAATGACACACACAAAACTTCTAATATCAGTCACAAGGCATCATAATAACACAATCACTTAATCATCATCCACACAACAAACATAACATAAGTTTACTATTATTTAGTATTCGTTACACAACATAATACATGACAATTCTCAGAAGTTTAACCCATAACATGTTTAAGTTCCACATCCCCAAAAGTGATACATGTATATGTCATTTTGCTTCTTTTTCATTTGATCTTCGGTTACCTATTCCTGCGTGCAGTCAACAAACCACGCACTAAGCAACGTTGTTGCATAGTGGTGAATACAACTACACAAAATCTCATCTAATAAAATTACATTGAATAAATTATCATTTTATTTTTAGTTGTCACTTATAGTTAATTAATTTAAGATTTTTTCTCTTAATGCCTTAAATTACCATTTGATCATTCCCTTACTTGTTTTTCTCATTTAATCTCACATAATTCTTACTGAAGTGGAAAATTACCATTAAATCCCTAAACTTTTTTTCATCAAATTATACTTTGTTTAACTTGAATTTTATTCCTTTTTGCTTCGTTTGACTTTTATTCCATCTTAAACGTAAAATTTACATTTTAGTCCTTTTATTCACTCATAAAATGGTAAATTACAATTTGATCCCCAAAACTTTCCCAAACTACTATTTTACCTCTGTTGTGCTTACTTGACTATTTTAACTCTTTTAACCATATTTTTAATACAAGTTTACTGTTTTATTCCCTATTTCTCATATAATTACATTTTTACCCTTTGGTAATCAATTTGTTTCACTTTATTTGTTATATAATCACATGTATGACATCTTTTATGTATAATTTATCATTTAGCCCTTGTTTTCTTATATATTTATAATTTTATCCCTAATAGTGCTTCGTGAAAATCATCAAACCCAATGAGTGGGGTAAGAATTTCAATGATACTGATGGACTAGAGAGGCCACTTGGCATGACCTAACTACTCCAGAATATATTGAGGGATTACTTGGGGTGATTAGCTCCTCAATTGTAAATCAAATGTGTGTTGAGGGCTCACTTGGGGTGATCAGCTCCTCAATTATAAGTCTAATGTGTGTTGAGGGATCACTTGGGGTGATCAACTCTTCAACTGTAAACCTAATGTGAGTTGAAAGGCCATTTAGGGTAACTAACTCCCCAACTGTATATCTGATGTGTGTGTTGAGATGCCACTTGGGGTGACCAATCCCCAACTGTATCGAATGTGTGTATCAATCTAAATTAACTTATTATTTTGTTATGATATTTGCCTTCAGGGTTGGCCATCCCACTCTATAATCTTGGATTACCCATTAGGTAAATATTTTATTCACTTTATGTCACATTTTCACATAAATTTTCATACTATTCCCACTATGTCACAAGTTTCATATGCTCATTTCATATCCATCTATGCTTATTAAACACATATTCATAATGTGCATGTAGAATATCATTTGAAAATGATGAAAACATGTCATTTTCATTACATGCTTTATTCGGTCTCAACATATTCTTATACATATAATGTGATTCCACATTCATTCTCATGACATATGTATTCTTAAGATCATTTTAAGTATTCATATGTTGATACGCATTCAATTTGCATTCATAATCCATAGTTACATATGTAAACATGTCCACTTACACAACTTTATATCCACATGAAATTTTTGGTACTAATCAATCCTATTATGTTCATTCATCATTGTATTATGCATTTGTGCTAAGTATACCATTGATCATCAAATTAGCACATGTTACACCATAAGACACAATTCGACCATCACATGTTCATAAGCATCCACCATGAGTTTTCCTACTTTATCATGTCACATGTGTTCCTTCAATCCCTTTAAGCTCTCATATAAAGGTATACATTCAAATTATTGATGGGGATTTAATTTGACCCTTAGTCTCACTAGACTGCGTATAGTAGGAGTAGGGTGTCGATCCAAAGGGAACGGGATAAATTTTGTATTGAAATCACAAAGACTAGATGGATAGGTAACGAATAAAATAAAGATCATGCATTTAACTAAATATCTAAACTACTTTGGATATATTAAATTAATTTGGATTAAAGATGACTTAAATGATGGTATGAACATACATTAAAAATTATGAAATAGTAATTCATCTAAGAACAAGTTCTAGTAATTATATAAATAAAGTGACTGGAGAATTTAGCCAAGATTCTTTAAAGCAACTCTCGTTGTCAGTAAAGATGTTTTTATTTAGAGTCTATAAGCACTCTCGTGTCATTATAGAGATAAATAAAAATTATGAAACTCTATGCCAATTCTTTAACCCCTCAAAGTGAATTCCTTAAGTCACATTAAAAGGAATTCAATGCTTTAAGTACATTCATTTGTTTTTCCATCAAAGAATTTCAACTCTCGTTGCGAACAAATTGACTAACATGCTAAATATGGTGGCCAATCATACAAAGCAAATCAAAGCACACAAATGGATGTAAATCATAATTCATGCATAATAAAAATAAACATGTCTTAAACAAATACTAGTGCATATTTATAATGTACAAAGGAAACTAGCCAAATACATATTTAAATTAAAGACAAACAAGAGAAAGAAAACTATCTCATGTTCCTTTGGCTTGTCCCTTTGTAAACATCTAATAAAAACTAAGTAAAAATATTTATCCAAAATAATAACTAGAAACTAAACATTGATTGATCTCTTCATCCTTTTTCTAATTAATGCCATCCATATTTATAGAGAGAATACTCTATAGACATGTCTCTTCATAATGGTTGTCAATGTGAAAAGTTGCCATGGAGGGTCACGATGGTTAGCTGAAAAATCATGTGGAAAAAGATGCAACGTTTGGGAACAGGCGTCATACACGACTCGTGAATGCCTTCACGAGTCGTGATCTTCAACTGTTCTTCCTGACTCGTGAACACAGGCCGACTAGTGAAGCTTTGTCCTGAGTCGTGATTCTCCTCACGACTAGTGAGCCTCCTCACGACTAGTGAAGCCCTTCACTACTCGTGATCCTCTTCACTACTCGTGATCCTCTTCACTCACTACTCGTGATTTCTCTTCACTACTCGTGATCCTCTTCACTACTCGTGATCCTCTTCACTCACTACTCGTGATTTCTCTTCACTACTCGTGATCCTCTTCACTACTCGTGATTCTTTTCACTACTCGTGATTTCTCTTCACTACTCGTGATCCTCTTCACTACTAGTGAGCCACTTCTTCGAAATTTCACCATCTTCTTCCTTTTCTTCACACTTCATCATGATTTGACCTAAAAACAAACATAAACACATAAATGGGACATAAACACATAAAATTACATATAATATTACATACTTAACTACATAAATAAGAGAAAAATACACACTAAAAGGTAGACATTTTACATGATATCAATTATACCTATAACCATTTAATACATATTTGATCACCATTATGTACAACTTAGATGCATTATGTACACATGTGATTTAGGATTTTAATTACTCATATCAAATCTACTTATCATAATAATGTCTAAATCATACCCCATCTTCCATGAATTGTTCAATTATCACATGGTACTCATTAATGCACCATTCGATCACCTTATGATTCCTGTAACGCCCCCAAATTTTCATTTTTGTGCATGATTTATTATTATGCATGATTAATTATTTTATGATAAGTTTAGTAGTGATTAAAGTTGATTATGATAAAAAGGTTATAATGAGTGCTCTGTTAAACATGCCCGGGTCAGAAAAATTCGAGAATGGATGATCCGGTGGATAATGTGAGATTAATGTCAAATATGAAAGTACGTGTTAAATGGAGTCTAGTGGTAAAATTTGAGTGATAATTGAGGTCAAATAGACTTTAAAAAGGGCAAAAAAAATTCACGGTTCGGCGTAGGTTTGACTAAAACTTTGACTAAGCAATTGGAGGCTTTAGAGACCTCCAATTGAATTTAAATTTCATATACAAGCTATTCATAGTGTAGTGATAGAAGGAGAATTGAAAAATATCAATTCTGACAATTATGAAAATTCAAATTTTGGATTGACCGCACAAGCCGTTGAAGTTAAAAGTATATCAAAATAATGTCGGAATGAGATAAAATTTTTATCATATGTTCTTGAATGTAAAGTGACACTTGGTACAAAATTTTAGGAAAATCTGATATCGGGATCGAAAATTCATATTTCAGAGTGAAAAATCAAAATCGGGTCATTAGGAGGGTCAAATCCGGGAATTTGACCACAATATTTTATATGAGATGATATTTTACTGTAAGGATCAAGTTTGTGAGCTCATGATAATAGGATAAGCCTAAAGCCCTAGATGAGTGACAAGTGGCCAATTTTGAGGCCATTGGATTAAATAGTAACACAATTAATTTTGGCCTCTCCTTTTGCAAATTTTTATCACCTTATATAAGGATGAAACACACAGGAATTCTCTGGAAAAATCAATCATATTCTTCCTTTTTCACCCACAAATTCGAGACACTCATTTCCTCACCCTTTCCTCAATTTTTCTTTTTCCTAAGCCTCATCTCTCCACATCTTTAGCTGAAATTACACCCCCATGCTCAGAAATCACTACTCTTTCACATAGAAAAGAGCTTGCACCAAGGAAAGGCCAAGAAATATAAGGGATAAGGTAAAAACCCTTAAATACACTTTAGTGATTTTGAAAGATTGATCTAGAATTTAAGTAAGATTTTGTTCTAGCATATAAAGTAGGTTAGGAGAGCTTGTTAGTGATTTTATATTGTCCAAATTAATGAGCTAAACTAGTGGTTTGTTATCTTGAAAATTCAGCCAAAAGAGGAGCAAATTAGGGAAGGCCATTCTAAAAAGGGAAAAGGCAAGGAAAGAGAAGAATAGGTCTCAAGGAAGCTTAAATAAGGTTAGAGGATACAATTTAAAATTTATTTCAATTATTTCAATGAATTTTCCTTTATGTAACTATATGAGCAAGTGCTAAATGATGATTTGATTTGATATAATTTGATATTATGATGAATTAGCCAAATATAAAATTGACATAATGAAGAAAATTAAGTGAAATACCATGATACTCAAGTGGCCGAATGATGTCCAATGGGTAAGTATGATGTATGTTAATGTTAAATTAACCTTTTGTTACAAGTGAATTTTTTAAGGTATAAGGAAGCTACTAGAATTGATAAATATGAAAAATAATAAATGTACATGATTGGATGTAAGTATACATAATGATAGAAAATTTAGGTGCTTGAGAATTTGTATGTATATTAAGCATATTATGAAATAACGATATTCAAAATGATAACCGAAGTATGTGATGGGATGAAGAAAAATAAAATAATTGATAAGTGAAAATTCTTTATTGGCCGAATGGCTTATTTATGTATAAGTGATTAAATCGGCCATATTTTGGCAATATTCTATATATGTATGAACAATGTGCAATTAATAAAAATTAAAAGAGTGAGAAATGGAATTCTGAATATGTGGACATAAGGCAATTAATATTTATATGAGTATTAATGAACGGTGTAGGTCTTTAAATTAGTTAGGAAGGCGTTACAATTCCTCTCTCTTTGATTGTTCTCTTCATTAATTCTTTGTTAATATATGTTTTTATACCATTTTACTAACATATCTCAAATTATTTTACATTTATGCCTAAATTACCATTGCTACATAATGTGAATTTATGTAAAATTCAAGGGAATTGAATGAAATAAAGTGTAAGATTGTATCCATTTATCTTAAAATGACTTGAGATCACTTATTTGCCTTTTTCCTTACATTTTCCTTGCTACCCCTCTTTCTCACCTTGAAATTCTATTTAGGCAAAATTATGTAAGAAATAAATTATGAGTTTTTGTCATCAATTTCAACATGTAAATACTCATAAACAATTATATTAATGATTTCTACTTAATTTTAATAAAAACTCGTGAATTTACCTATTTTGATCAACTTTTTTTCACTAAAATTTTACACTTTTCTAGATTTCTTTTGCTTCAATCTTATTGTTATGTTGAAAAGGATAATTTATAGTGTATCTATGTGAAATTTGAGCTTTAATTATGGTGGTAATTAGAAGGAGGAAGAAAAGAAAGGGAGAAAGGGAGAAAAATTATGGAATTTCACTAAGTTTTGGTTTTTATTTTGAAGGAGAGGGAAAGCTGCCTTTTAGTCCGATTCTTGTCCAAAAATTTTTGAATTTTGGATGAATATTCTTTCCAAAATCATTGGTTTAAAGGGTAGACAAGTCAAACCACTTTATGTGGATATAATTATGTCACTTGTTAATTTTTCATTGGCTCATTCATCCTTATTTTATTTTTTTTTCAAAAAAAATATTCCAAAAGTTTCTAAATAATATAATTAAAATATGTTTAAAATTTCAAGTCAACCGAAATTCGTTTCAATAGGTTTCAGAGCACAAAAATATTTTCGGTCAGTCCAAAATTTTAATGTTTTGCCTTTTTTCAGATTTCAATGTTTTCCTCATCAGAATTCTGCAAAAAAAATTTCAGAGTGCATAAATATATCCATTAAGATGTTTTTAAAATTTTGGATCATTCTGACATTGTTTTGATATACTTCCAAGTCCGACAAAAAAATTTGCCAGTCCAAAATCCAAAAATCCAACACTGTTAAAAAAAATTATTTTCACTTTCAAATATTAATTGAAATTATTTTAGTAGATATGGGCAAATGAAATAATTTTTGGAGGTCTATGAAATATTTTTGGACCGATCAAAGTTTGGTCAACCCTTTTACAGTTCGAAGAAATTTTTCACTGTCTGTTTTGAGGCCCTATTTAAGATCAATTTTTTCTCAAATTGTATCACCAGACTCCATTTAACTCACATTATTTTATCTAATATTTAACATAAACTTTCCAATAGATCATCCATCCTAGGATTTCTCTGGACTGCACATGTTTAACACTTAAATACTTTTAAATTTTACAGTATTATGCTAATGCAATCATACTAAATACCAATCCAGTGTTATTGTTCATAGTTTAGAATATATTGATCATGTCAGATGAAATTTTAGGGTACTACAGGTACCCTTTTGAGTTTTGGGGGAAAAATTCAAATAAAAGGTAAAAGTGTAACCCTTTTAGTTTTGGTTGAAAAATGAAAAAAAAAATGTAAAGGGGTATCCATTTTTCGGTTGAAGAATGAAGAAAAAAATAAAAGGGTACCCGTTTGAGTTTTAGAAACAAACATCAAACAAAAAGTAAAGGAGTACCCCTTTGAGTTTTGAGAAAAAACTCAGGAGAAAAGTAAAGAGGTACCCCTTTGAGCTTTTGTTGAAAAATAAAGATAAAAAATAAAGTGGTAACCCTTTGAATTTTTGGAAAAAAATGATAAAAAGCCCCTTTGAATTTTTATTGAAAAACTAAGATAAAAAGTAAAGAGGTACCCTTTTGAGTTTTGGAAGAAAATTTCAGACAAAAATCAAAGGGGTACTCCTTTGTGTTTTGGGAGAAAAAAATCTGACCAAAAATAAAAGGGTATCCCTTTGAATTTTTTAAGAAAAACTTAGGCAAAAAGTAAAGGGACACCCCTTTGAGTTTTTGTGAAAAAATTTAGACAAAAAGATAAAGGATACCCTTTTGAGTTTTGGTTGAAAAATTCTTACAAAAAGCAAAAGGGTACCCATTTGAGTTTTGAAAGAAATTTTCAGAAAAAAAAAAAAGCAAAGTGATACCCTTTTGAGTTTTGTGAAAAAAACTCAGGCGAAAAGAAAAGGATTACCCCTTTTGTTTGGAGGCAAAATTCAAACAAAACGCAAAATTGTAATCATTTGAGTTTTGGTTGAACAATGAAGAGAAAAAGCAAAGGGATATCCCTTTTAGTTTTGGGAGAAAAACTTATAAAAACAAAAAAGCAAAGTGATAACATTTTAAGTTTTTAGAGTAAACCATAGGCAAAAAGAAATGGGGTACATCTTTGAGTTTGGGGTTAAAAACATATATAAAAAGCAAAAGGATACCCCTTTTAATTTTGGGAGAAAATTCAAACAAAAAATAAAGGGGTACTCATTTGAGTTTTGGAAGAAAACTAAGGCAAAAACTAAAGGGATATCCCTTTGACTTTTGGTTGAAAAATAAAGCAAATGGATATTCTTGTGAGTTTTAGGAGAAAACCTCAGACAAAAAGGAATGTGGTACCACTTTAAGTTTTGGAAGAAAAACTCAAGCAAAAAGGAAAGGGGTATCTCTTTGAGTTTTTGTTAAAAAATTAAGACAAAAATTAAATAGATACCCATTTAAGTTTTGGGTTAAAAATTCAGTCAAAAAGTAAAAGGGTATTTCTTTGAATTTTGGAAAAAAAACTTTGCAAAAAGCAACAGGGTACCCCTTTGAATTTTAAAAAAAAATTCAGACAAAAAGTACAGGGATATTCTTTTAAGTTTTTAGGAAAAATTTCATACAAAAAGCAAATGGATACTTTTTTGAGATTTGTGGCAAAAAATTCAGATAAAAAGTAAAGTGGTACATTTTGAGTTTTTAAAGAAAAATTCAGACAAAAAGCAAAGAAGTACCACTTTGTGTTTTGAAAAAAAATAATTCAAGCAAAACGGTACCCCCTTTGAATTTTAATTGAAAAATTCTTACAAAAAGTAATGGAATTACCTTTTGAATTTTGATTTAAAAATTCAGAAAAAAAGGTAAATAGATAATTCTATGAGTTTTTAGAAGAAAATTCAAATAAAAAGTAAATTGATATTTTTTTGAGATTTGTGGCAAAAAATTCAAATAAAAAGTAAAGTGGTACATTTTGAGTTTTTGGAAAAAAATTCAAACAAAAAGCACAGAAGTATCACTTTGTGTTTTGAAAAAAAATTTAGGCAAAAAGTAAAATGGTACCCCCTTTGAATTTTAATTGAATAATTCTTACAAAAAGTAATGGAATGTCCTTTTGAATTTTAGTTAAAAAAATTCAAGAAAAAAGGTAAATAGATAATTCTATGAGTTTTTAGAGGAAAATTCAAATAAAAAGTAAATGAATACTTTTTTGAGATTTGTGGCAAAAAATTCAGATAAAAAATAAAGTGATATATTTTGAGTTTTTGAAGAAAAATTCAGACAAAAAATAAGTACCACCTTTTGTTTTGAAAAAAAATCAGGTAAAAAGTAAAACGGTACCCGTTTGAATTTTAATTGAAAAATTGTTACAAAAAGTAATGAAATATTTTTTTAAATTTTAATTAAAAAATTCAAAAAAAAATAAATAGATAATTCTATGAGTTTTTAGAGAAAATTTTAAATAAAAAGTAAAAGAATACTTATTTGAATGTTGGAGGAAAATTCAAACAAGAAGTAAAGGGATATGCGTTTGAATTTTTGTTGAGCTTAGAAAAAAAGGTTTTGGGGTATTGATTTGAATTTTGAAAGAAAAATTCTGACAGATAGTAAAAGGATATTTTATTTAATTTTTTTTTAAATTGAGATAAAAAGTAAATGATTAATCTTTTGAATCAGAGAAAAGGAAAAAGAATAACAATTTAAGTTTTGAAAGAAAAATTTTGTTAAATTTAAATAAAAAGCTAAAGATTATCCATTTGAGTTTTGAGAAAAAAAAAAAAAGATAAATAGGAAATTGGTATTCTATTAAATTTTGGTTAAAAACTCAAGAAAAAAACACATAGGTAGGTTAGGTCGTGGGCCCCCAACCCTGTTTTTTTTTTTTTTGGTATAGCAAACACAAATATGAAAACAACAGCACTGGTCAGGGGTCAAATTGAAAGTATACTCTACGAGTCTTTGGTATTTGCATCTCCATTTCTATTTCTCGACGCGTTTGTTGACTTCCAATGGCCAAACTTCCAAATGGGTACTAAATGATATATATATATATATATATATATATAAACCAAAAAAGAATGATAATAAAATTATATCCTCTAGTTTCAGATCAGAGATTCTTCCAGTTACAGTCATGGGCTCCATATTTGTTTTCCCGCTGATGCTAATGGTGGTGTGCTTTGTAAACAAAGCTCAAGTAGATGCCCAGCAACCATATGTAAACAACAAACAGCTTGATTGCTACAACTACAACACCGCCTTCAATTACACCACAAAAGGATACCAATGCAATGGCCAACAACAATCATGCCAATCCTACCTTACCTTCCGATCATCCCCTCCTTATAACACCCCCGTCTCAATTGCCTACCTATTGTCCGCCGAAGACTCCCCCTCCCGCATCGCCACCCTCAACAACTTATCCTCCGATGTAGCCTCAATTCCAACCGACCTTCCGGTGATTATTCCGGTCAACTGTTCTTGTCACGCCAACCGCTACTACCAGCACAACGCCTCCTACCTTCTCAAGTCTACCCCTGCCCCTGAGACTTATTTCTCCGTAGCAAACAACACTTACCAAGGCCTCACCACTTGCCAGGCCCTGATGGATCAAAATCCTTACGGGGATAGAAATCTATCGGCGGGTCTGAGTCTTCAAGCTCCCCTCAGGTGTGCCTGCCCTACTTCTAATCAGACGACTTTAGGTTTCAAGTACTTGCTTACTTACATGGTCGATTGGGGTGATTCTCTCTCTGGTATCGCTCAATTATTCGGTGTCGACCTGCAAAACCTTTTGGATGCAAATGAACTCTCCTCCACCAGCATCATTTTCCCTTTCACCTCAATTCTAGTTCCTCTGACCAAACCCCCGACAAAGATTACGCCGGTGACCGCACAGTCTCCGCCGCCGCCTCCACAGACTCCTCCATTTCAGGAATCTGACTCTTCGACCAACAACAAATGGATATATGTGGGTGTTGGGTTAGGAGTCGCTGTGTTGGTTGTTATTGGTTTGCTTGGTTTCCTGTTTTGGTGCCGCAAATCCAGGCCCAAGTCTCATTCTCATCACTCCAAACCAATTTCCACCTCAGAAGAACCTAGGAAGCTGCAATCGGAGTCTGCAATTCCAGATAGTAAATCTTCTTGGTCCTTATCTCCTAATGGCATCCGGTATGCTATTGAGTCCTTGACTGTGTACAAGTTCCATGACATAGAAATGGCTACTGGTTGCTTCAGCGAAGACAATAAAATCAAGGGATCCGTTTATAAGGGGTCATTTAAGGGTGATCCTGCTGCCGTTAAGGTTATGATGGGAGATGTCTCTTCCGAGATTAACATTCTGAAAAAGATCAATCACTCTAACATCATCAGGCTTTCAGGTTTCTGTGTACATGAGGGCAACACATATCTCGTTTATGAATTTGCAGAGAATGGAGCTCTCAGCCATTGGCTACTCTCTGACAACAATTCCTACAAAATTCAAACACTCGCATGGAAACAGAGAGTTCAGATCGCCCATGATATTGCTGATGCCCTCAATTATCTGCACAACTACACAAACCCTCCTTATATCCACAAGAACTTGAACAGCAGTAACATTCTGTTAGATGCCAACTTGAGGGCCAAGATTGCTAACTTCGGCCTGGCAAGATCACTGGATAGTAAACAAGGGGAAGGCGGATTACAGCTGACCAGGCATGTAGTAGGAACTCATGGGTACATGGCCCCCGAATACATAGAGAATGGAGTCATCACCCCAAAATTAGATGTTTTTGCATTTGGGGTAGTGATGTTAGAGCTACTGTCTGGAAAGGAAGCTGCTAGTGGCAAGAACACAGAGGAGCTTCTTTCAGCTACAATAGACAAGGTGCTGGAAGGGGATAATGTGCGAGAGAAACTTCACGACTTCATGGATATTTCTTTGGAAAATGAGTACCCCTTGGAGCTGGCCTTTTCCCTTGCCCAGCTGGCCAAAACCTGCGTTGCTCTTGATCGCCCTTCCATGTCACAAGTTTTCAATACCCTGTCTAAAATTCTCTCTTCCTCGTTGGATTGGGATCCATCCCTTGATCTTGAACACTCTAGCTCAATAAGCAGTGGCAGGTAAATTAGTGTTCCACGCCATCAGCTTGTATTTGTATATGGGCTCCCACCAATCGGAATGTTGCTTGTTATACAGCCTGGAGAAAAATAAAATGTCACTGCTGTTTGCAATTGCAATTGGTTACGTGCATTCTCTCTTGTATAGTTCCCCTCCACGTTAAATATTTCATTTCCAAGCCACATTAAAGTATTATTTTAGGTCTTCAAGCACACCCGGGCAGTTAATGCAAGAATTCACAGCAATAAATAATTTGATTCACATTGCATAACTAAATTATAATCTGATTATCTGATACAGTTCCCAGGAGATTTCCACAGCTGTTTCCTAGCACCTAAAATCGAGAATTTTTAATGCACACACATCCTTTGATATGAACCATTGTTCGGGCCACAATTTTTACTGGTGCTAGGAAAGCAAGTAGTATCGACATCGCACTGTATACAACAATGATTAATTTAGACTTCTGGACATGCCAATTTCCACTGGTATCAAGCAGTGCATATCCTGTAAATCCTCTGGCTACTGGGAAATTCTAGGAGTCTCTGGGTCATAGACATTGATGCCACATTGACCAACGAAGTTCCTCCACCAGCACGGTAGCTGCTGCACTGCAAACATGCAATCACAACAGCCAAGTATTTTACATAAGTCTTTGACTCAGTGTACCTGTACACCGTAAGATACAAGATCCCTCGAGAAGAATTACCCATCTTCCACTTGTCTTCTTCCATATGCCCTCTTGAGGAACATGCATCTCATTCCATGAGCTTCTGCAAAACCTTCCAATATCTCAAACCAGAAGGGTTTGTATGAATTGCTCTAAGAACCCATTTCTGTGGGCTTTGACAGAACTCCACGTTAGATGATGGATCATATCTGGCTTCTGATTGCCTTGCTAACAAATGCATTTGAAAGAAGAGCTCTGCAGGTCTCATTTCTAAGAAATACAATGCAAGTGAGAACACATGCATTTTAGCAGAAACCATCTACAGAAGTAGCTTAATAAATAGCAACTTAGATTACCAATTAAAAAGAGAATAAACGCAAAGGCAAACCACATTTGGATTCTAATTATTTCAAAAACTGCTACCACAACCACCGTATAAAACTATCCTATTTCCAGCTCCCCAACAACCAAAAAAGAAAAAAAACAAACGTTAAAAATATAGAAAAATATTGGATAGCTTTAGATTGATAGCATCAGTCTACATTTGATCCTAAGATTTATTCAGATTCTGAGGGACAAGCCAACTGATTAAAACTAACACAAATCTCTAGTCGTTCATCCATTGCATACACAAAAGTAAACACACAAAAAGATGCGTGGATCACAAACATACCTGGTGGCCAAGAGTACCATTCAAGCCGGAGTTTCTTCTCCCATTTCTGCTTAGAGCCAAGGCTGCCTTCTACTTGTGCCAGCAGTAAGGATACAAAAGGCAAGTGAATAACAGAATTTGCATGAGCTTTGGTGAGACTCTTCATAGCAAGTAATAGGAATTGGGAACTAGATAACTGTTTGGCAAGCTCCATGCAAGTAGCGCCTGGATCCATTAAGGACTGAATCATATATGTGAAACAGAAACCAAATAATCATGTTAAAATCCATTCAGCAACTGATTAAATACCATGACAGAGGAAAAGACAGCTGTCGGAACCCGCCAACAAACAAGCTTGTGCAAAACATTCTTCAGCGTGTGAGAAGTCATGCTTCCATAAAGATAACAAACCAAAAACCAAATTATATACAGCCATCCACATTTTCCATGAATCCTTCCATTCTTTTGAGCATTCCTTGAAGCTCAGCTCTGAGATATTTGAGTCAGCTTGAAGGTCATATTGGGATTCTAGGATCTTGAGACATATCCATCCTACATGGTAATCTGTCTTAAGTTCCATGCATCCTATATACTCTTCATTAAGATCTGCATAGTTACTTTCAGCAGCATAGGCACGGCACAACAGCAAATGTCCAAAAAAGAGATAGTTATTTGGGAGTGAGAGTGAGACAGCTCTTTTAGCATCCATGATACAGCCCATTTGGTTTCCACCTTGCAAACTAATTTCAGAATTACAAAGCAGAAGTTGAAACTTCTGATATTGATATGGCAAGTTTTCTTTATGATATAACTCGTTCGAAAGTGCCACATGAATTAGTCGCTGGAGTGCCGCACAAGGTTTCCAAGAAAACTTCTCTTCTCGTGCCCTCTGTAAAAGATTAAGTACAAGCAGATACCGTGCATTATGGTTCCATGGTTTTTGACGTAGGTATCTGAGGATTCAAAACAACAAGAGAAGAATCACCAAAAACCCATTTTTCAAAAATATTCTACTACATAAGCAAAGTGCATAGCAACATTTTATCTTTGTAGACAAAGTGATCAAACTATCATGATTCTAATGTGCTGGAAAATATTCCACTTTTTAAAATAGCATTTTCAAAGAAGTGGTAATGCAGTTGCAAGCTTAGATTCTAAAAGGAATTTGAAAAAAAGGGGAGAGTGATGCATACCTTTGTAGTTCTAGAATGGCGCCAGGTCTGTTTAGATACTGACAGCCACATGTAGGGAAAGAAAACTTCGGATCTTTATTGCCAACTGCATAGCAAGCAACTGCTCCAGCACCAAGAATCTCACATCCTGACAGCATACCTGCTTCAGTGGCAATGCCACAACCTTCTACAATGCTGCACCTACTTGCTACATGAGTATCTTTCCATTCTTCACTGAATAGCATGAGGTGACCAAGTTGATTCCTGCTTCCATTAGGTTTGTGTCATAGGCATAGCAAGGACACAACAGTCAACCAAAACAACAATGCTTCAAATGTATGAATTGATTGTTTCACAATGTGAATGAATTTCAATAAATTTTACGTTTCAACTTAAAATTAAACTTTAAACAGAATGCATTAATATGGAACCAACCTAACTGTATGACACACAAGCACAATGAAGCCATGAATGAATTAATGCAAAAAAATAAATAAATAAATACAAGTAACTCACCCTATCAGCTTAAGCTTTCTCATTCCCACAAAATGAGCACTCTATCATAAATATACAATTTGGCTTTTTTTATTTTGGGCACACTCAATTATTATTATTTTGTAAGATTGAAGTTAACCATATATTTTGAATTATTTCCAGATAATCCTCTTTCAATGATATGGAGAACAATGAAATTGATTTGGCAGGAGAGCTTCATTTAATGAAATCGCAAATTAATACGTTTTTGTCAAGATCATTGCAAAATGGGTGAAAAGAAACACAAACTTTATCTAACCAACAGTGCAAGTTTCCATAACATGAGGAAAAGACATGGTCCAATGATAGAGCGTGTTGCTAGCATTAAGAAAATAATATGGTAAGGATCCATTGCAAAAGTCACTAAGTTCTTTTTATGAACATAGCATATTTCACCAAGTTCATCTATCATGATATTAAGCAATTGAATACTGCTGATAGAGTAAATAACAGAATTCACAGGCTGAATACGACACTATTGTCACTTTCCATTAGAGAACACACTTATCATACCAATCTCTCCAGGGTTGTCTTCATTAAAGAAATGGTTGGCAGGAATAGATTCAAGATTTACAAAAATGTTTGTTCTGTAACCTGATGGTCTCAGCTCTCACAAACTAAGGATTAATTTCAGCAAATACTTAGATGGTTAGAGTAAGATTTCCAGTTTAGTAGCAGAAATCAGGACATAGATTGTGCTAGGAAGCCAGCTTAAAATTGGCAGACCCTGGAATTCAGAGATCATCAAAATTAATTCATGGTATTCAAAATTCTATTTTACCTTATCAATCTACTGTTGGGGTACTTGTGAAGAACTCTCCTTAGATGATTAATTCCACTTTTAAATCCAAGACAAGATTCTGAACCATGTTTGACCTGCATGGCACAACAGGAGAAATACTATTCTTACAATGCCACCCCCAGTTTCACATAAGCTCTTGAAGTTCCAAAGAAAAAATCAAGAAACTTACCAATTTACCCAGTGCAATTAAATAGTGCATTCCAGTGATATCTTCATCAGAAACAAGAGAATTACGACTGCTTGAAACAGCAGACTGAAGTTGATTACTTTGATCAAGAGCATGTATAGCTGACAGTATAAAGCTGACTTTTGAGCTATGAAAGAATTCTCTTGGCATTTTCAAAATGCTAGTAACTGCTGATTGCAGTCCAGAAACACAATACAGCAATCGGCAGATGAAACTAACAGAAGCAACTGCATATGCATGCTCCATCAGAGGAACAGTAGCAGCCATATTTCTAGCCACAGAGAGTGCAAGGCCACTCTTTCCAACTTGCCATAGAGAGCAAGCATATATCTGCATGCCTTCCACATCAAGCATACCTTAAAAAAATTAAACTTAAATCACTTTGCAAGTCTAAAAAAGAACATAGAAATCTCTCTTGTGCTAGATGTAGTAATAATTGAATGCAAGTCTCTAAAATCAGAAACCAAGCAAAAAGTCTAAACAAATGAGGTTCTTAGGTAAAGTTATCAACTGTTAAGTCTAGCTACTCTTGCTTTTACCACATTTGAAAAAAAAAAAATTCAAATTCAAATTTAAATAACAAAAAAGAGCATTGAAACATAAAACTGAAGCAATGACAGAGCAATCCACTAGTTCCCTGCATAAAACCATAGAAAGAAACTATGGAAAAAAGAACTACAATATGCAAGTAAATATGCATCACAGAAAACAAACCTTCGTTCTTCAAATTTTCACATTCTTGAACAGCATCTACAGCATACCCTGCCTGCACCAAATAAAGGTATCTGCTAAAGAGAATAGAGAAGTAGATATTAAAACTAGACCTGTTAAGGGACTTGGGTATCCACCCAGCCCAGCCCTCCAGCCCGCAAATTATTCTGGGCTTGGAAAACAAATTTTTCTATATAAGCCAGGACTGGCCCAAAGCCTACTTTTGTGCAGGAGTGCTTGGGTTTGGAGCCAAAAAGCCAAACCTGCCCAGCCTGTAATTCATGTTCTATGCATTTAAAAAAAAATGTGTGTGTGTGTATATATATAGAAACAAAACTTTTAATGGTAAATAAATATCTATAAAATTGTTGATTTTTGTTATTGATTTAGGTTGGTGTATTTCTTTGAACAATTCTTTATTTTTGATTTTAGGATGTATTATTTATTAAGCAATTTTCCCTTTTTGAAAAAAAAGAAAATAATTAATTTTAGTTGATTTCCTATTCTCGCTGAGCCTATTTATCCAACTTGCAGGCATTTTGCAGGGCTCGGGCTTGGACGAAGCATCAATTCTCTTTTCAGGCTTGGGCTTCATAATTTAAGAGATAAACCTGGCCTGATCCTACAAATGATTAAGTGTAATAGAAATTTAAAGGTCTAAAACAAGAATTAAAAAAGAAAGTTTACCTTACAAAGAGCTCGAGCCAAATTAATTCCTATATCTCGAAAGAAATATCTTGAAGCATCACCTGATGAAATGTTAACTGCACAACGTGCTATCCTGTATGAAGCAACAGAATTCTGATAATCAAATCGTGCCTCACAAATGAGCCCCTTCAAATTATGAGATTCAGGACATTGAGGTGCACGCAAGACTGCCTGCTGGATGGCTCCATACACCTGTTGAATGGCCAGTTATCAATGCCCTATTCAGCTATAGGATCATTGAAGACAGGAAAACAAACTTTTATACTAGCAAGTCCAATTCTAATGTATCATGCAATTAATGAAAGTGATCATACCTGTGAAGATACAAGATGCTTCGAAAGCAAGGCGAGCTTAGCAAGACCAATTTGAAACTCCGCAAGCTGCCAGAAATGGGAACATCAAGCCATGCAGACATTAGCAAAAAGGTAACAACCACCACATGACATCTTCCAACACATTAGACAAGGATAATTGAAGTTGATGTTTTTGCTCCTAAGCATGCGAGTAGGTTAGATAGGCTTAAGGATCATCTGACAAGTATATATTTTAGACCGTAAGGAAGGTTAATGGATGCAAAGCATTTACATATGTCTTAACCCCAAGTTTGGGGTTAAGAATTGTAATGTAATGATTTTAAATGGTTTTACATCCATTAACCTCAAGCAGGTCTTGAACTTTCCCACACAGTGAGATCACATTCCACTACTTCATTTTGTCTTCACTAAAATCCCTTTTCATCACCACAAGGGGGAGGAGAGAAAGGATTAGAAAAAAAAAAAAAAAAAACACACACACACACACACATCTTTTCCCCCCTCCCAAGGCCTTCCCACCAGAAGATATCACCAAGCACCCAAGATAATGATGAAACTGGCTAGATCGAATTGAGGATATCACTATCGCTCATATGAGTCAAACCTACTTCAAACAATCCATCATTGAGCATATAGATCATAAGCTAGCTATAACAGGTGTGCCAAAGGCAAGTTCTTTCTTAAGAAGCAATTGAAAGAGCCAAGAAAACAAGACAAAACAAAGGCATAAATATTTACAGGCAATATCTGTGCAGCTTGCAAACAGCTCTCAAAAGCCTCATCTATCGCAGTCTCCCTGAAGACCAAAACACTTCAAGATTATAAAGGATGTCAACATGTATTATTATAAAAATTTACCCATGAATGAACTTAAACCTAGGTTGAGCATCAGCTGCCATTCCTGCCCACGGCAATGCAAGTGAAGGATCCACGCTTCTAGCACAATCAAATGCCAACCTTGCCAATTTCTTTTCACCTTCTTCTCTATAAAGCTGTAGAAAGAGATTTGGTCACTAATTTGTTAAATCAAAAAGAACTAAACAACTAAACTTAAAGATACATTCAGTATCAAGAATGAGAAGACTATTGAAATATACGCCACCGTAAATGGGGCCTTGGCAGGTATTATAGAACTAGTATTTAGAGTTTTGCATATTTCTCCAGGCGTTTCAAGGAATTCAAAATGAATTAGTTAAGGTTTTAATCAATTCAAATCTCAGAATTGTTCCCCAATATGTAATTCAAACCTACACCCAATTAACATTGAAGTAACAATCTAACAATTATATAAATTTCTCTTTCTTAATTAAGAGAGAATATTATTTCTCTTTCTTAAGGAAAAAGTTCGAATAAATAAAATCCAACCATTTGAGTCTTACAAGTCCTCCAATATTAGCTAATGAACAACAGCCATCAGCCGTGCATAAAACAACCTCATAATGGGTCTGGCTAAAACAACTAACTTTGGCTAGCTTATATTAACTGCAATCCAAGTGAAAAATAGACGTTGACATAATACAGCTATGACAACCAAATTACATAACCACATAAATTTCTTCCTAAAACAATTAAAGCCAACCATAAAAATGTGCAGAAAACAAAAATCACTTCAAGAATTTGTAATATATTTTCCAACAAATAATATAAGACCCACAAAAGATTTAGACATTGCCAATTTTAAAGATCAAACAAGAATCAACATTACAAGCTTCGATTCTCTGAAACAGTTTTTGGAAAAGCAGGGATTCAATTGATTACCTTCCCAAGATATGCCCAAGCAACAGCTGAAGATACATCCAATTGCAATCCCCTGATCAAGGCATGTTGTTTCATTGCATTATGTCCAGATAGACACCCCAGTACCACCCAGAACTCGTAATTGTCACCCTCAAGTAACAAACCTCCCATAACCAGCTTCTCTGACAGCTGCCTGGTGAAAAGATTGTAAGAAAGCAAGACATATATGTGGTAATGAGGGTTCAAATGGAAAGAATATATATGAAGGTTCATATACATGCGAAGAATATAGACCCATATCATACCAAGGATATAGATTATGCCCATAGTCCTCATTCATAGAAGAAACCACATCCAAAGTTAGTGCAATGTCAATATAGAGGTTAGCCTGCCATGGAGCCAAGTGCAAAGCATGTTGATAGGACCTTCTGGCAGACATTACAGCCAAAAGGCAGGATTGCTTCCAGGACAAGATGGAAGCATCAAATGTTTCCAGATTGAATACTGCATTGTGGTCCCCATCCATCCAAGGCAAGCATTTTGCATAGATGAGCTAGCAGGAAATGAAACACCTCTTAGTTAATATTGACTCAGGCTTGAAAATTTAACGCTAGTATGCAATGAATGAGGGAAATGAAAGAATTATTCAAGCGATCACTTCTTGAGCAAGATGACCATGCCAAGTGGTTAAGAAAACAAGTTTTGTTTTTTCACTTAGCAAGAGAACATAAACAATAAGAAAATACTAAATTATAGTGCTAATATAGCTCCAATCACACTAGCATGATTTTACAAAAAAAAAATTCCAACTAGTAAACAGCAATGCAGGATCACAAGCAAAACCAGAACACATTCCTCAGCCACATATACAGCCACAAAAATTGAAGACAAACAATTGAACTTTAAATTGGTCTCAAATCAGTAAGTCAAACAGAATTTGCACATATCAATTTGTTCACTCGCTCAGGAAACAATAATTGCAAATTTTAAAGCAGAAAATTACCAGGAAAGATTTGAGGCATGAATAAAACAGGTGTGAAAATAGGAGTGTTCAGAAATGGCAGAGGTAGTATGTGGTGAAGAGTGAAGACAACTTCTTGAGAATATTAACATTGAAACTTTTGGCCTCTGGTCAATTGTTAGTACAGCTACTATTGGAAAAGAAGCCTTCAAACCCATAACATGAGGGATATGCCCTTACAATAGATGGTAGGTATGAAATAGATAGCAAGCCTCACTTAAATATGCTTACTTGTATATCGCCATGTAACTTCCACAGACAAGAAATATTTCCAGCCACCTTAGCATTTACATCTGCCACTTTCACAGCATCCTGAATCATTTAGAAACCAGCCGTCACATACTTTTATTTTGATATTTGAAATAACAAAAGAAAATTAAAGATAATTTGAGATGTGAAGTTGAACCTCCAATAATGATGCTGCCCATTGGAATGCACCCAAATTCATACATTCTTTTGACAAACTGATGAGTCCAGAAGCTAGCCCATAGTTTGCTGACATATTGGGAGGTGAGATCTCAAGAGCTTGCTGAAACTGCTCAACTCCCTAATCATAGAATGAACACATTATAAACTGCAAACAGTCATATCTGAAAAAAATATATACATCTTGGAGATGGAGATAAAGTATACAAGATTAAGCAACAATTTATTTCCTCACAACTGTATCATATGTGGTCCCAAAATTATTATATTAGAGCAGATACGAACAATCACTGCAATGAACTGTCTCAACTCATACTACTTTAAAGAATATAGATTCTCCATAGATAACTCATAAATCCAAAGAGCCTAATGTACACTGATAATCCAACTTCAAGAATATCTTAACCATGTAGTGTAAATGAGATTTGAAATAGCGCTCATTAAAGCGAATGTTAATAATTCAACAAAAGTATCGAAGGATATTATATGAAACCCATAACCTATTACCATGCTTTCACTTAAAACACTACAGAAATTTTCCTTGTAATTACATCTCCAACTGTTGAGACAACCATTTAAATGTAACCTTTTTTATTCCACATTTTATTGGTTAATAACTTAGGAAAAAATTCAACTAATAGAAATTCTATTGAGAAAAAATTAAGATTAAAAAAGAAAGAATAGTACATCAATGAGGAAAGGATTGAGCTAAATTGAACCGTGTATAGTCATTGTCAAAAGGAAATAACAGCAGAGAGATCTTGACTCAATCTTTATGTAAAAATAAAACAAGCCTATAATACCTTTCCGAAGGAACCAAGCATCAAGAAGATGTTGCCACTTTCAACTAGTGCAAAAACTCTTGTACCATCCAACTCAATGGCTCGCCCATAAGACTGGTTGAATTTTAAGAGAAGTTAGAACAAGAAATAGCCCAAGTGAGAACCTCAATTAGATTCAAAACCAAAACGCACCATATAAGCAACAAGACTGCCCAAAAATAAGGGCTTCTTTTAATAAGGCTTAAAGACAAACATTGAGACAGGTTTAAACATGATGATTTGGGTCCAAATACGAATTGGCCAATAAATAAATAAACAAAGTGGTTGTCTGTGTGTGTCAAGGCATTCGAATTTACCTTGGTAGCCGCAGTGAACATACCAAGCCGCTGGTAGGCAAGACCCAGAGCCTACAAAAGAAGGAAAAAACAAGAGAAACATCAGATAAATACTGCAAAAATATCAACAACCACAACGTTTGAATGGAAAGTATAAGAGATACTTACTTCCCATAAATCAGCGCAGGTTGGATAACCTCGAATGGCATGTTGAAGACTCTGAACCGCTTCAGACCCTCTTCTGTGATGAAGATAGAGGTAACCCAATCGCCGGAAAGCCCAAAAGGCCCTTGGTGACTTTTCTGAAGCCTCCCTGCACAATGTCAATTCTAAGCTCTCTTTCCCTGAATGGTCCAACATATCACAGAGGGCTTCACCGGATTCAGAATCATCAGGATTAAGGGCAATGGCCCTCTGGTAACACTTGAGAGCCCTCTGAGAATCGACAGAAAATCGAAAGTAGTAAAGCCCCAAATATCTGAAAGCTGCCGCATTCTGGGGATTCAATTTTACAGATATAACAAAATGCTCGGCGGCTTTATCCTTGATTTCGTTGGAATCGCCTCCTTTCTCCCACAGCAACACAGCCTGGCATTATATACATGAAATCTTGAGTCATTATGAAAAGCAAAAATTGTAAACTCTAGGGATTGTGAAAGAAGATTACGAAATCGAAACGAAGAGAGGGATCTTCAGGATGAGCTTCCACTAACTCCTCCAATTGCATCAACTTAGCGCTGTAATCTTCTTGCTCTTCATCTTCCTGAAAGAAGGTCTCCGCTGTTTAATTTCAATTAACGGAAGAGAAGAGGAATTAAGAGATGAAGGAGGAGAAATCACCATTTTCGACATGTTTGAGAATTCGGATTTGGAAAGGAAAGCTAAAACCCTAATCCGCTACGCGTGTGAAGGGAGAGTGGGACTTAGCTGAGGTGGTTGTGATTCAAGCATCTGGTAAATATAAAGCATCAATCAAAGAAACTTCTCAAATATAACATCCGCAGGATTCAAGAGAGATAAGTAAAATACATAAATTCAAGCTGATTAGCTGGGGACTTTTAAAAACATGGTGTAAGAAAAAAACTTAATTGAGAAATAGGGTTTTTCTTTTACTATTTGAAATTTTTCTTAATTGAGAAATAGGGTTTTTCTTTTACTATTTGAAAAAATGGCTAGTCCATTTTCGCAATAAGTTATTGCAAAATCAGGTTGATGGAATCCACAAAGTGAATTAGTAGATGCATGAAAGGCTGTTTAGTGGTGGGATTCTCATTCAAATTTCACAATACAATGATGCGAAGAATAAGAAAATATGTAAATCTCATTTTTGCAATAACAAGCTACAAAAATAGAATAACCGGCATCATCAATTCACGCGTTGAATTTAATTATTGGATCTCCTATAAAAAAGCATATAGAATGGTAAATGCAATTCAGTTTTAAGAAAATGAAAGAAAATTAAGTTTAAAAAAAGAATGAACGAAAGTTAAATTTTCAAAGGAAGTGAAAGACGATAAATGAAAAATAATCGTATACAATAATATGAAAGACAGTTATCTATAATGGTTATTGATGAATTTTAAGCATTTAGTAAGATTTAATTATTTAACAATTAGATATGGGATATGATGACATATAATAAGATGTTAATTAAAATAATATATATAATTTATACTGTAAATTCAGGCTCTGTTTAGAAAATTCAATTTGAAATATATCTATCATGATCCCTATTTATATTAAATTTTATTTCTAATTTTTTTTTATAAATTTTGAATAATCTCGAACGGTTAATCATATTCAATCGAATAAAAATTTTTAAAAAGTGTAATTTACCCTCTAACATTTATTTTAATACAATATTATCTCTTAAATTTGTAAATTGGAGCAATTTAACCTTTAAAAAGATGAAACCATTAATTTAATTTTTTTTTCGTCAATTAAATGTTGCTGACATGGTATCGAAATTAACACGTGACATGTCAGCTCTTGTCAGGTCGGATTCCAAGTGGCATTAGAATGCCACATCATATGCCACGTGTCGGTCATGTGACTTGCACTTCTTACAGTGTTATATATGTCTATCAAATTGCAAGCTGAAGCTCCTGTTACTGATGCATCTCAAGACTGGATCATATTTGTTTTCAGAAATGATTCATCGTTTATGTAGTTATCAGTTGTTTGAACTGCAATGATCTTATAGCTGATTTTTTTTTTAGCAAATGTTAGATAAGTGTAAAATGAATCAGCTATCTATTTCTTGCATCTTAGAACCTGTACATATGGTGTTTTAATATATCAAATAGATGCATTTCCCATCTGTTTGTTACGAAGAAAAGTTGCCACATCCTAAAATTGCATAAGAAATACCAATCCAATTCGGCAAAAATGACTTTAATTCAACTAACTCAAGGGACCAAACTAGGGGTGTGCAGCTGTTGGTTCGGTTCAATTACCGAACCAAAATAACAAAAATCGATCTTTTGAAAATTTGGTCAATCGAACTAATAAAATAATCGAATATTGATCGAACCAAAATTTTCGGTTAACCAAAAAATTAAAAATTAAAATTATTTAAGAAATTAAAAAAATTATGTCTAAAAATTATATAAAATTACAAATCATAATATACTAAAATAAAAACATCCAAATTGTACAAAATACAAATCTAAATTAAAGATATAATTCCAAAATACATAATAAATAATATAAAAAAAATCATTGAATAAATTTTTTAATTCTATTGACCTTCAATTCAATCGTCAAAATTCCAAATTATCACTTAAAAAAAGATATTAATAAAGGATAAATATACTCATATAATTTGCAATTCAAAATAAAATAATTTACATATAAAAATAATTATCCAATTAAAAAATCCAAAAAATTATCCAATTAAATAAAATTTCAGTTAGTTCGATTTTTCTACGGTTTTTTTTTTAAAAATCGAATCGAACCGAATTTATATAAAATTTCAAACCGAAATCAAATTAAAAAATCAATCGGTTCGATTCGATTTTTCGAAAAAAGTTTGCTCAACCCTGGACCAAACGTACAGGTTGAAAAAGCTGTGTAATGGCATCTATACTCAAAATTACAATTACACCATCGTCAAATTCCAATTTCAAAATTGAGAGAAAATTCTAGGAGCTCTTGACATTCTCATCCTTGCTCTCATGCTTTAAATTCCTCCATGGATACTTTTCCGCTGGCCATGTTGACAAATACCTAGAATCCATTTTGATTCATCTGAATCCATTAATATTCAAGTAAGAATTCAATAAAGGCAGGAAACTCAAAAATTGAGGATTTGAACTTTTGCCTTTTTGAAATTGAAATCTTGATTATCCGTCAATGATTTATTTTCCAGCGTCGAATCATCAGAAGCTAGGGAGCAAAAACCTGAGTCTATTATGTCTCTGCCGATGCCCGACTCCAATGGCATCTTTGCAATCAAGAACCAGAGAGAAAACAATCTGCATTTTATCAATCCATGGGGTACAGTGACGAAGCCACATGGTAAAGAATGAGGGCAATTGTCCCCCTTAATTTTTGAATTTTTTATATTGTATATATACACACTCATGTATATATTAAATAGATAATTTTGCATGATTTATATTTTTTATTTTCCTTGATTATGTTATATATTTTTTTTAAGTATGATTTATATTTTTACCCACCTTATTTATAAATTCTGGCTTTTTCACCGATGGCGGAGGTATGAGAGGAAACGCAACAATAGAGATACCGTGTTTGGCAGCTAAGAAACGTATGAAAGAAAGGAAGAACAAAAGATCGTTGGTTTTGATAGAGGGAGAAACGGAAGGAAGGAAGGAATTAGGGGTCACGTGCAAGTCACATGACCAATACGTGGCAGATGATGTGGCATTCTAATACCACTTGAAATCCGATATGGCATGAGCTAGCGTGCCACGTGTAAATTTTGGTGTCATCAACGATCAACAAATAGAAAAAAGTTAAATTAACAGTTCTATCTTTTGAAGGATTAAATTGTCTATGTTTACAAATTTGAGGAACAACGTTTCATCAAAATAAATTTTATAGACTAAATTGCTATTTTTGAAAAATTTTAAAAAGTGAATTGGGCTTTATGTAATTTTATATTCTTCACTTCCTTTAATATATTTTGATTTAGCCAAGTTTTTTTCTTGACGTGACTAACATTACTCTTCTTCTTTTTTTACTTGTTCCCACTTATATCTACCCATTTGACAATACATTCTTATAAGCGCATAACTAAGGAAATGATAAAAAAAAAAATTAATTATAAAACGAATATATTAATTAAGAACGATTGGACTCATCATATGTATGAAAAATATATATTTTTTATTTTGGTTTAAGATTCTCTTTCAAATTATTGTATTTTTATTTCGTTTTGATTTTAGTATGAAATTTATGCTAGAATAACGAGGTTAGCAGAATTTATAATTCCTGCGATGAGAAGAAAATAATTTATTTTTATGTAAACGAAAGAACAAAAAGAATGGAAAAGGTCAATATTTTATCATACAAACATAAATTTGTTATTTCCATTAATTATATATTTATATAGGCAATCCAAAATAGTAATATATTAAAATTTCCAACTAATTCAAAAATAAATTATATTATTTCACAATTTTTTTTTGATAATTTTACATAATTAGCATCATAAATTATTTAATTTTATATTTTAAATACGTCTATGCATAACGTAAAAAACCGCATAGTCAAAATAAATCAAAATCAATAATTTTCCCGTAAAAGGGAGAGATTGGGAAAACTGCTCAATTTTTTCTTTTTCAGTTTGTCTTTTTTATTTAACAAATTGATAAATAATTTTTCAAAAAGTTTAATTTTTTGTTAAATTAATAAAAAAAATATTTCCTGTTGTTAGTGTATTTTGATCTATCTCGAGAATATATTTGACGATATTTTTATGTTTGCAATACTCAAGATATAATTCTGATAAAATTCATAATGCAAAAGATGTAGTAATAAAAAAAATGTTTGAACAAAATGATATAATATGATAGCAAATTAAAAAAATTCTCCTTTTAAAACGTTACCAGGATATGGAACACATATTGTTCAGACGATTATACTTTACAAATATAGAATATTGCTATATGATTTTGATTACAGTGTAGGGAAATGCATGTGATGTGATGAGATTTTCAACTTCACATTCCCTCCTGTTCTTTGCAAACATGTCTCTGGCATCAACAATTTTGCCAATACAATACTCAAAAACACAAGATATTTGAATACATTTTCTTTTACTCGCTTCTATACAACTGCCAATGGCCCCTTATTAATTATGTTCAAAACAAAAGGAATATTGAACTCATTATGCCTCTTCTACGAATAAAGAGCAAGCGCAGACCAAAGAGACTATCTCCCCTTCGCCAATTCTCTATGTATTAGATACCGAAAGGATGAATGAGTACTTCTCCTGCTTTCTCCTAGTGCATTTTCTCATAGATTTCTGTTGTGCTTCTATGAGACAACCAATTGTTGCCTCCAAGAGCCCAGACATATCCATTGACATATCCTTTGCAAAGTAGGAAAGTATTTTTGGTAGGAAAATCTTTGATTCCTTATCGATGTAGACCCTAGCTTGAATGAATTCTTCCTTTGCAACCTTCAATTCTCGAAAGATATTCTTTGCTGTATAAACTCGAACCTACAACTCAAAACAGTTGTATCTTCACTTCAGGCAAATAAATAATGCATATAAATGGACAACTTTGAATCCACCTAACAGAAAAAAGAATTAATGAATTTCATCACGAATTGAAGCACTGCTTTACCGCAGGATCAGAATATGCCCCTGTACAGAGTGCAAAATGAACAAGAGGCTCTTGGTATTCTAAGGCATAGACATGCCTAGGGCTCCCAGTCTTAGATTTCCTTCCTGGAGAAAACAGTGATTGTAGCCACTGCATTCACATTGGTTGGAAGATTAATAAGAAGTTGAACTGTTAAGTAACACGGACATGTCTTGCATTATGCAGAAAACGGATAAGTTTTGTTCAGAAACTCTACTATCAGATCCCATCTATTTCTGTGACACGCACAAAAGCCACAGTATGAGTCTAAGTTGCTCGATTTGATTCCTCTTTTTCTGAGTCTTATCTATTTCTAGTGAATTCTCAGGGTGAGGAATAAAGCAATTGAGGTACAAATGCAAAGCTTTCCCAACAGATCATATATGACTCGTGTTTATGCATGAAAAAAAAAAAATTAATGAATGCAAAGCTGATATAGGGGTCTCAAACGAAAATACATACTGGTTCCGAGTAACGAGAACGGATTCCAAAGATGGAATTTTGTATAACACATGCAGATATGCAATGCCCTCCAATATTATATGCTGCCTGAAAGAATTAAATTATGGTGAAACAACTACCAACAAGGTTTTATGACAAACAACTAGATCACAGGATAGGTTCTTCACCTTTAAGATGGAAGCACCTTTTACACGATTACGCGTCCCGTACGCTAAATATGCCTGCCAAGAAATTTCACAAGTACAATTAACATTTACAACAAATATTGATGTCAATTCCATCAAGGAGCTGCTTTGGATGAAAAATTAAGGCAGATAAGTTATTTTGGTACACAAGCCATTCGATAACCAAGCAAAAGCATAGACATCGACAGATCAACTCTTAAGAAATTTATCAGAATGTAAGTTACTGTTGTTTGAGCAATGTCCTTGTGTTCTATATATCTGTCTGTAGGCTGTTGCAGTTCTGATTGCAAGCGATTATACAAGCAAAAGTTAAACAAGCTCAAAAGTTAGGCAGACATACATGCATGACCAAAGCATTATGAATGTTAATCCAAAATGCAAGCTTTTCTTCACGCTTCATCTTCATTGGATCCACCATCTCAAGACTTCGAACCAATGACCTACACAACTATAAAACAAGTGAGAGAGTTTGCCATATGGAAGAAGTTAACAGTTTGTTTTTCTAAAAAGAGAGATAAGAAAAACAAAGCTGTAGTTTTTCTTTTGTCCACTTTTTGGACAATGGCATATTTTTAATTAACCGAAGACCCCATCTCATAAGGATATGGCCACTATTCCTAAAGCTATGAAGCATTGGATTGGGACAGGAATTTGATGCTGCCATACAGTTGATATAGTCAAATATGAAAAATATACAATACGACAGCTGGGTATATTATGAACCACCTGAAATTTTTTAGCATTTCAGCAGCATAATTAAAACTATCATCATCCAAACATATCTTCAGAACTTCCACCATTGCACCATATGGCCCACCTTCTTCTTTCATCACTTGATGGCGCACTATGGCATCCTCACAGTATTGTGGACTCCAATTATCACGAGGATTATGGGAAGAAAATACACTTGGGGATGACAAAGATGAAGGAGGAGAGGATAATAATCCCCTGTTGCAATGAGGGGGGTTGGCAAGTCTGCAGTAAATAGAAGATATGCATTTCAATATGTCTTCAGAAAGTCTATCTGGTGTACTAAGATTGTCCAGTAAGCAGGAAACACCAAAGTGATCTGCAAGGCTGCGGCGACCAGAATCAGAATTTGTTTGATCCTGCAAATGCTCATCAAAGAGATCACGATCTGATCACGAGTTATGGACATAAAGAGGGGAAAAAATTGGAAAAATATAAAAGCTGCAACTTATTGCGAATAGAAGAAATTACAAGTAGAAATATAACATTTATTAGCAATGCAGTCATATCAAAGATAACTACGACGCTTACCCTCCTTGATGTTGAATGTAAGCTAGCAGAATAACTCTGACCATCTGAACTGGCCCAACCAAGCAGAGGAGAGTTTTGATCATGATAAAAAGCAAAGCCTCTCTCTGTATGTGTTTTTAAATTATCATGCGAGTGCTTTGCCGCAACTGGTGATGATGACCGTTGCCTGAGATGCAAATGGTCTTTAGGAACATTCGATAAGGCAGGCAAGCGCTCTTCAAAAGCAGTCCGATAGAGTGACAAAAGATATCGCTCTAGAAGCAATATTTCAGACTCAAGTGTCGCAATCTCCTTCCTCAATGCGTCAGACGACTACATTAGATAGTCCATGGGTCAAACCCACGTTCAGAAAAAGTGCAAAACTGGATAAAGTGTATAGATTAAACCTTTAGAGTTGGAGTGCCATTACTAGGAGTAGTTATGAAGGAGCCAAAGCCCACTGTATTCTCAGAGTTCCGATTCAAAGAAGCCTCGCAAGATAATAACTTCTCCGTCTTTACAATCTGAGTCAAAGGAAGCATACAGAACACATTTCGGTCAACATTGGGTTCCAAGTCATAGTGACAATCTACTCTAATCTTGTATCCAAATAATGAAGTCTCTGATATTGGGAAACAAGATAAGATCACAAAAATCAATGTAAACTGAGACACCTAAAACCTGGTTTTAGCCAATGTTAAGGTTGGTTAAAACAAGGAAAATGGGAGACATAATATTTATAAATAAACTCTAGTGAAAACTATATTAGGTGAACGAATGGTATAAAAACAAAAGGATACAGATCATATATTTTCCCAAGAATGAATTGGTTTCCTTGCGTTAAAAGACACTTCAAGCTTAAGAGTATAAAATCTGGCATCAACGGACACAGGGTATGGCGAGATCTAAAACATTGTAAACCCCAACTAGATATTGACATTATTATGAACCAAAATCATCTTTTCTCAGAGAGAGCCGGAGCTGAAAAGGAGACCTTTTGCACATGCAAGATGTTAGAAAGGATAAAGCAAAGACTGGAGCAGTACTGGAATGAAGATCAGTCCTGTGTTCTGAACTCGCTTTGCACATACATTGCATCTGATGTTATATCCAATGAGAAGAAAATCATTTGAAAACTAAAGAGAGAAATTACTTTAACTGGATAGAGTGCACACTTACAGAATTTGATTGATCAGATAGCTTAGGCGATCGAAAATTAAAGACATTATTGACCATTTCACAGTCTGAAACACTGCAAATGAAGAAATATGAAAACTAAGAAAAGCTAAAGAGTGTGTTTGCAAGTGGTGGAATAAAATAAACGAGCGAGACGAGCTCACCTAGGGGAACTCAGGTATGGAAAAGGAGGGCAAGAAGAGTAGGGCGGCCGACAATTTGCACTCGGCATCTTCTATTTCCTGTTCAGTCACAAGAAATGTAGTGCGCTTAGAATAAAGACATAAGAAAGTTAAAGAAGAGACACAGAAGAAATATCACATATTAGAAAGATTACAACTGAAAAAAGATGAGACAAAAATCGCATAACTATTACCTGGGTCAAAAGCTACGCACTTCAACATTGCCAACCTAACCTAAAATAAAAAAGAAAGTCCAGAAAGTTTTAATCTTTGTATACATCGCCATCATCATAAATCTGTTAGGAAGAGGAATAAATAAGGAGTCAAGCAAGCAAGCAAATGGGATTGTCATTGGGTAGTAATACTCCTACATGCAACCAAAGAAAATTGGTTTTCTACTTTTTGACCAACAAATCCTCTAAGCTGCATAAAAACGGATATACTCCACTCCACCAACAAAGCACAGAGTATATATGAACAGTAAAAATCTAAACAATAAGAGGTTAAATTAATGAAATAAAGAGAAGCGACCCACGAAGAAACAGAGAGTGGATGTATTGATCTAAATTATATGCCAAAAGAGAGGGATAAGAAAGCAAAGGGACAAGTATCCATGAGAGAGTGGGGACAGGCACAGCCCACCAAACAAGGGTAGAATTGGGCATTAAAAACAGCAATTACGAGAGTCATTGAGTTGATGACTGATGAGTGATGACAGAGGAAGGGCAAACCCATAAACTAATATCTCCAAAAATTCATATCATGAGATTAGGTGGAGAAAGTAAACTGTGATGATTACATCTTTCCAGAAAAAGAAGCAGGTATTTTAGTTCTGCCTACCCCACCATTAATTAAAACCTCTCGCATGCATCATCACTGCAAATGGAAAGAAATGATCTAATAAAAAACCAACGCGTATTAACTCATAATTAATGGGGAAAAAGGGCATCAGAAGATAACTAAGAGTGCACAAGAAATTCTTGAAACAAAAGTATAGTAACGGAGCTGAGCTAATTATTTGTAAAGCAAAGCACATTAACAATAAATGAGGGGTTTGATTAAATTATGGCAAACACTGACAGCTGGAAACTGGGAGTTTGATTGTGATATAAATGGGGACGGACCCAGCAGCTACCTAGCACATACGGGAGCTGAGCTGCTTCTTATATTCTCATTTCCCAACTGTCCAATTTCTACAAGTCCCCTTCTCCGCCATTTCTTCTAGTTCCACCACCTCCATTTCTGCTCTTCTGTTACTGCTAATTAATTAATACTACCATTTTTTTTTTTTGACAAAAAAGGAGTCAGGACTGAGCAGCAGCATAACTGGCGTTGGGACTTGGGACCAAATAATCCAGCAAAGCAAATTTTGGGTATAGGAGAGTTGAGTCCAAGAGAGAAAATAAAAAAGCTAATTTTGAATGTCGGTTGATTTCTTATCAAAACAAAAAGTTGATGGGCCAGGTTTAGGGCTTGAGGCCCGTATCCATAAGTCAGTGTGGAGCGCCACCCCCTTCAGCCATAACGTTATCTAATTATTCTGCAAATCTACCCTTTTTCTCTCCTCTTTTCTTGTTTTTTTATACCCTAATCTCATTAGTATATAATAAAATAGATTGAAAAAGGAAAAATTAGGCGAACCTACAATCCGTTGTTACAACACAAAGAAAGAATTTACCATACAGAAAAAATAATAATAATAATAATCGGTACATATTTTCTCATTAATTAAAAATACTTACGAAATTTTTGTGCAAAGTTAAAATTTTATAAATATTATCATAATTCTTTTAGTAATAATTCAAAGATAATTTTTTCAATATTATCTTTTTTTAATCAGATAATTTTTTTTATTTTAATAAAAAGTTATATATCTTACTTAAATTTTTATTAGCAATCTAGATTTATAATTATAATAAGAAAATCATAATTTTTAATTATAACTGTGAAATAATAATATAATCATATATGTGTTTCTATTTTTCTTTTAATTTTGTTTACTACCATAAAAAAATGCATATATAGTTAAGTGAACATTCACTATCTTTAGTAGTCCCAGACATAAGCTTTTCTCAAATTTTTACAGTTAATATGTTGAAATTGAAATATTCTTTTTTTTAATATAATATTAAATTATTTTCCATATTGTTTTGAATATATGGAATCTTCATTTGTATATGATAGTAGTTCTGAAAACTAAGGCTTAAAAAGAAGAGTTGGAGAATCGGTTGAAAGTTGAGAATAAGTTGAAGGGCAGTCCAATGGGTAATAGATATTAGAGGATTTGGGCTTAGGGAGGGGGAGAGAGAAGGGGAAGAAGCAGCCAAATAAAACGCTCGTGTGCATGTCCAATCTCTTTTGTTTAGAAATCAGAAGATGCAGGAGAGGAAAATGGCAGTCCATAACATGTTTGGTCTTTCAGTTTTCATGGGGACATCTTCTCCCTCTACCATCCCAATGTAGGTGCTGTTTAGTCTATTCTTCGCATCCAAACACCACTAACCACCAAAACAGCAGTCAACCCTAATCCCTTTCTTCTGCCCTTTTTATTTTAATTCATTAATTGCTATTTCCTTTACAAACTAAATAATTAAGATATTGTGCTTATTGCTTTATTCTCTTCTGTTTGCAATTATTTGTGTGTTATGTTTCTTTGTCTACATGCTGATTAATAAATGTTGCATGGGTTTGAATTCTAAGTATCCATACACGTATAGCAATATTCTATTCTATGAGTTGCAAGAATCTCCTATCTTCCACCTTTATTTGTTTATCTTCTATTCCAATGAGTTTTTTTTTTGCTTGGTTTGGACCGATCAATCAATTATTGACATGTATGTATGTGTTTTCTAATTTTATTTGCTTACAGTTTTTCAAACTAAATACGATACTAACATAGAATCGATTGTATAATAATAAAAAAAATTTACTAGAAATTAGATTTATACTACTATATATGTAACTAACAGATCTAAACCCAACTTAAGAAATATGAAATAAATTATATTATACATACGTGCTTCAACTAATTAACCGTGGAGAAGGAATACTTATTATATATATATATGCACTTTCTACTGCTACAACTACTAACTAATACTAACAACACATTTATCATGGGAAATACACTGATCTTAAGAGAAATAAAGACGATGGATATGTCATGATCTTAAGAGAAATATACCGAGTTCTTGACCAGAACTCCCAACCGGATTTATCATGTGAAATGACTCCGAGTCAACAGAACCGATAACTCGTTCGAAACTGGCACGTAAGTACATGAGATCTCCATCCTCACACTTGGGCGCCACCGGCAAAACCCCAGCACCGACGGAGACGGACTGCATCATCTTCAAAACAGCCAAATCATTGACGGTCATCTGTCTTCTAATGGCGAATCCGACCTTCCTGCCATTGCAGTACATAGACCAAACAGGAACGTTGAAGAGGGAGCATGAGCTACACCTTTCTTTCTGGCGGTCGCACTCTAAAGCTATACGGAGCAGGCCGTACTGCATCTCCCTGGCTAGGTAGGCCGTGGGCACTGCGAACTCCAGCAGTAGAAGAGGAGAGGAGCGAGTGTGGTCTTGGAGACAGAAACTAACTCGTCCTTTCCGGTAACCAAAGAAGGTGCCGGTGATGGTACTAGAGGAGTGAGTTGGGGATGAATCGGTGTCGGTGGAAAGCGAATCGGAGTGTTGAAATCCACAACAAGGGACCATGCATTCGACGAGTGACCTAAAGGATCTGCGAAATCGAACTTCTCTTCCGCAATCTACGGAGGTAGGAGAGTCCATAATGGGAAGGGGAGCCCTTTGGTTGCCCAAGTCTATCATCATCCTCATAATTGAATTATATTATACGTGAGAAGATAATTGGCGAATGGGAATTAGGTGAAGAATAGATAGAGGAAAGGAGAGTGAGTGAGCGAATGAAGAAGCCAAATAAATAAGGAAAAGGGGAAAGTGGGAAGAAAGAATGGTGGACAATAATTCTGCCCACGAGGGTGTGTGGGGGGTGGTGCGCTTGATTAGACTCCTTCGATTGCGATACAATACCAAATATACTTTGGACCGATCAATCTCATACCATACTCTGCTACTATTTAATATTTTGCGAATTGTAAACTTATTTTGGAGATTTTGATAGAGGATCGTAATGAAAAATGACTTTTAATATATTCCATGAAATTTAAATTAACTATACGTGTATGTAAAAAAAAAAGTAGAAGACATTATTGTAGTGAGTAATTAGAAAAAGCGAAGAGTGAAGTGGGATACAGAAATGGAAGAGTCATTGGGATTGGCATGCATCAGCATGCACGACTCAATGATTACACCCAATCATTTTTACTCCCAGTCCTACCTCCCACCTTTTGCCTCCATTTTCAAATATATCCACTTTTCTTCAGTAACTTCTATTTTAATTAATGCTCATATCATCACCACAATTATATAATTCCATTCACATTTCTTCTAATTATCTGCAGGTAACTATTCAATACTAAATCACATCTGCATTTTAGTTTATAATTTGAGTACTTGATTGTATATATATAGGAAGAAAAAAATCTGATAAAAACTACAGCTTCTGCTTCCTAAAGCCTATATAATCTTTATATAGCTAGTTTGTTCAAAACTATAAAGTTTAACTTTCAATCTCCATCCACCTATTCAAAGTCAAACAGTGTTTTCTTTTTCTAATTATTCATCTAAAAGGATTTTTAACAACTTTAACATGATATAAAATTCTCGACTACTTTGTTTTAACAAGGGACATATTGCTTACCTACAATGGCAAATGTTAATAGATGGGGTCATTCTTCACTTTCAATCAATTGCTAACCATGGTGCTAAATTGTAGTAACTTTTAGATCTTATATATCCATTAATTAATAATTCTATATGCAAATTTGTAAATTCAATTGTTAATATTAATTTCATCTTCAAATATTTAGTTAATCAATTTTACTAGACCTATTAAAATTTAATTTGATCTGTAAATTCGATCCATATAACCTTTTTTTTTAAAATTAAGTCTATTTTGATCCATCAATAACCCTTTTAATTATGACCCGATCCTTTTGACTCACTAAATATCATAAAATTTGACTTGTTTATGACACGCAAAATTTTGACCTGATCCGTTTGACACCTAAAAAATTTTGCTACATCTCCAAAATATTCATGAAATAATTTTAAGATCCATGAAAGCCATATGAACTAGGCAGCTCTTGCATAGAGAGATAAGGCTTAGCCAATCATGAAAATTATTAGATTTGCTTGCATTAGATATGATCATTGAAAGAATTATATCATATATAATTAAGAAATGAATAAATCACGGTGGGTGATGTGCCACAATTAAGTGTTTAATACCAAAAAAAATAATAATAAAAGAAAAAAGAAAAAGATGTGATAAAAAGGTATATGAGTCCAAAGGACGTGTATATATGTACACATGAATATGATGATGATGTATGAACATATACAACAAAAAGAAAAAGGGAATCCATTCTTGAAATGTCATTTGGCCCACAGTACTAGCGATTAATAGAACAAGGTTATTGCACGCTTCATTGCCCTTTTCCTCTAAATAAATAATTGAATTAGAATGATTTTATGCCTCGCCTACCATCATATTCTTAATATAAAAATAATATAATTGAAGGAATATCCGACCAACACAAATGCTTTTCTTTGTGGGATAATTAATATTACCATTGACACCTTTGTCTGTCCACTTTTCCAACCAACAAAACAAAAATATTCGGATCCCTTCTATCTTATATTCTTTTTTCTTTATTCAAAAGCTACCTATGCTTTTTCAATTTTATGTTACATTAATAATAATAATGGGCGGCAATCATTTCATGCCTCTACTCAGAATTATGAATTCAGCGCATGACTACATTCACATTCATGACAGATTATGGTAGCTTCACTTCATCACCATTTTTCTTATTCACAGCTTTAAAACGTTTATCATTTATATCCTAAGATTAAGATGATTAATTAGAGGCTTTGGATTCAAACCTTACAAATTGAGTATCTTTAAATATTTATAAGGAGCGTTTTGCTACCGTTTATGGATTATCATACACGAATCTATATTAAGCGGGTTAATAGATTTCAACCACCAAAAACGTTAGTCATTTTTTTTATACAATTAAGGGGACTTCAGACATTCATTACTACTACTGACGTTATTTATGTATACGTGGAGCAACATCACTCAAACTTATCGAGAAACATATTCTTTCACTATGCCAATTTTCATCACCATGATTAATTAGTGTTGATTTTTTTGTATCAAAATAATCTATTTTTATTCACAGCTACGTACTCGGACTAAACAACTGCTAATCTTAATAGAGAGACATAATTAATACATAATTCATTAGAAAAAAATTAAACTTAAAAGCTACCATACGAGTGGTAACTCTCGGTGATTTTCTCATTGTTAATTTGATAAACAATATATAAAATCCGGAAAACACATTAGCATCAATGGGCCTTCAACACACTATGATTCTTAAGTAGAAGTAGTATGATAAGGTAAAAGGTGTTAAAAAAATAGAAGCAAGTTGGCGTTAAATGGTCACAGAAACGCATAACATAATCCCCATACAATGACAAATTTGTAGGCATTTAGGATAGATGGGGAAACATTTACGGGGAACAAGCACAGTTTTTGCTGTTAAAAGTTAGAGCTTTTCTTTAACAACATATCACGTAATAACTAACAAATTAGTGGGAAACCTGTGGGGGCTAAATATTGATTGATTGAAAATCTATGCACCTAATGTTAATAACTCTATACATATACACATATACTGAGACCGAGAGAGACTTCAGCTTTATTATTTAGCTACAAATGTATACCCCCTTCCCCTTCCACAATAATATCTTAACAAATTTGCCCGACAATTGGCTTTTAAAAGACACACACATACAAACACGTAGTAATATATGCATATCATTACCATATATTACTATGTTAATGGGTCCAATGTTTTTCTTCATTTTCAGTGATGGACTAGCATCATTCATGCATATATGTCTCTATGCATATATGGGAAAACATAATTTTCTTCTCTCTATTTATTATCAGCAATGTCATATACGATTTTTATTGCCATTTTAATAGTAAATATTTATCTAGTCGATCGTCCTAAATTTTATACATATCTTTATTGTTCAATTCACTACTTAATAACCTATTTTATATGTAAAATAACTATTCCATATACATGTAAATTATGAACACCTCTAACAAAGTACTGTATATATATTGGTGTATGAGAGTACATTTTCAAAACATATATCTTAGTGTAATATTTACTTATTTAGGGCTTCTTCCACTTAGTGCTTAAAGGCCTGCAGTGGGCTTTAGTTTTGTTTATTCTTCTTTAAGAGTGAGATCGCTCTAGTTGTTGGCCCATTTGGAATATATATAATTTTTTCTTTCAAATCTTACAATATTTTATAAATGGATCAACTTGTGCACCTTTCAAATACGAAATTCGCCAAAAAAGAATCAACAGAAGTGATTTATAATATTTCTGGTTAAGAGATAAGTAGTGATGGGCTTGTAAGTATGAAATTAATCAACTCAAAGCTAAGTTCACATAGATTGTAAGTATGAAATTAATCAACTCAAAGCTAAGTTCACATAGATATATATATGTTTTGCTTTCGAGTGAATGAGTGAAGCAAGCAACGATATCTTTTTCATAGAAAAAAGATTGATTTAATGAATAACTCAGACTCCAATCGGTAACCACATAGAGTTGACCAACAAGAAAAGCATGAGAGATGTTTGAGTGTGATTCATGGCAAAAGTGATGTTTGGAGGGCTCATTGATTATTATGATTGATGAGACAATTATAACGTCAAAACTTAAGTAAATCTTATCTTCTGTCTTATCTTCTGAACAAGACATGCTTGACTCGAGCAAGGGCGAATAATTAAACACTTGTAAAGTAGTAGTTTGAATTTAGAAATTATGATGATGATAAATAGTTTACGTGAAAACCAATAAAGCTCAGCCTAATTGGTGCAGAAAGGCATAGATACACAAGACAAGCAGAGGAGCATGCAAAAATGTAGAGCAGCTAATTAATTGAGAAGAAAAAAAGAGAAAAAAAGAAATAGTCAGGAAAGTGAGAGAAAAGGTTGAATGGGGCGAAGGAGGCGTTAAAGTGAGGGATTGACTTTTACAACAACATATATTTGAGAAGTATTGGTGTGTAAAGGCTTCTAGATATCTTGATTTTCTCTTCATTCACACTTTTCCTTCCTACAACTTACATATCATATGCTATCCACCCCATCCCTTTTCTCATTTGCATTTTCATTTCCCTTTCTTCTTATATGTTCAAACACCAATAGTTAATTATATATGCTTTCATGTTATCTCTTTCTGCAAATGCGAATATATATGCGTGTAAAGAACTCGGCTTAATGCCCATTAACACAAAGAATAACCATCATAAAATTAGACAATCTGATCATAGCAAATAATGCATGGTTAACAGAACAAAAAAAAATCACACATTCAAAGCCATCTGCATTGTTTTAGATTTACAGGAAGCCTCTCTCTCCATATATATATGTTCACATGAACAGTGATTAATTAACATATGAAATCAATCCATTTTTTTTTCCTTTTTCCTCAAAATCGGATATAATCGTCCCTCTATTTCTTAAAAAAAAAGAAAGAGAGAAAGAAAGAAAAAGAGAGTCGGTCAGAGCACTGTGCCTTCATGAATGGTGGTTAATCTGAGTCTAAAGGAACGAACAGCCAATTTGGCTCGTCTAGAAGTATACTTGTGCAATCTTCTAACAGATCCAGATCTGGAACACTGGGGGGTTGGTTGTTCTTTTTTAGGCTTCTCAAAACCCTTAATAACATTCCCATCATCAGCACGGATGAGAGGTCGTGAAGGTGATTGATTGAGCGGATAAACAGGGGAAATCCTAGTCTTCTTCTTGCGATAACCATCCTTCTTGGAGGCGTTTTGAATGGCTAGGCTAGCTTTGACAGCCAAAGCAGCCATATCAGAAGCGGTGAGCCTGTTTTGAAGCTTAGATCTTGGAAGCACGAAATATAAGCGATTGGCAGAGAGGTGAGCGTTGGAATCCAATTCCGGAATATAATCATCATAAGTTAATAAATCGGAATCGGAGAGAAAGATAGAAGAGGTGGATGAGGAAGAAGAAGAAGAATTAACTAATTCAGAGTGGAGAACAAGAGAGACAGGAACAGGAACATGGTACTCTCGAAGAGCACCATTAATGGAGACAACCTTAGCAGTAGGGTTAGGAGGAGGAGATTGTTGGGAAAGGGAAAAGCAGGCACCCATATTTTTCTTTTTTTGTAAGAGAGAAAAGAGCGGAAGTGGTATATAAAAAGGGAGGGGAAAGGAGTAAAAACAAAGGGGGAGGTGACGTGAGCGACGCCGTCACGAGCGAAATTCAGTTAATGCAAGATTTCGAAATGAAGAGCAGACAAGTGCTGACTCCGTTATCTAAGTTGTTGCTTGAGCACTCAGCAATGACGTGTCTACGCGCCTTAAATTAGCGGATGTTACTGTTAAGGTTGATATATTATATCCTATTCCTTTCCAGACTTCTCCCACTCTCAACTTCCTCTTCTTTTCGGTGTTTTAATTGGATTTTCCACAACAGTCTTTTTCTCTTTAAAAAAAAAAAGCTGAAAGGATCTTGACCGAATTATGGCTGCACATATATTTTAGTAAAGATAACGTTACGGATACAGCTGTCAAGCTACACAAATCCTTGGCTCCCACGCATTAATTCACCAATTATTATTCTACTATGACTGAGGTTAATTGAAAATTATGAGTTAATTACAAATAAGGAATGGTAACTTGTACGTAATTTCACCTCTATATTCTGTCCCTGGACAATAAAAATCAAAACAGAAAATTAGATATTGTTGCTTTGAGATCAGGCGGTACGGAAGAAAGTACGTAGGCTGTATTTTTAGTTGTCAACGTCCGTGCAAACTGACAAACTATCTAACTGTACGAACGCTGACCAAACAATTACTTAAACTAATTAATATTTATAATGCTCCAAGAGGTATGAACTATTTGACTTTTTAGTTACATGCTTCTGTCCACCATGAAAACCCCTGTTTTCCCTTTTCTTTTACCAACATAAGAGTTTTGTTGTTTATTCTTCATTTTAAACCATTCGACTAAATAGTAAATATTCCAAAATAATTTCATGCATCTTCCCCCTTTCTTGTCAGAGAAAAATATTTTGACTTTTCCCATATAAATTTTCTTCAATCGGCAGTAACAATTGTTTGATTTTTGACAAATATCAATTTTCCAAGCAAAAACTTGAAGTTGGACTCATTGCTAAAGTAGTTGAAAGCGTTTCATTAGGGAATGTTGCTAGTGAAGGCATCGGATTAAATGATAAATTTAATTAATTAATTTCTTAATGCCGTTGATATTCTATCATATTACAATGATTTTGTAATGAAACACAGATTTAAACCCAATACAAAATCATTATGCCAGAGAATTAATGAAGAGTTACATAAAAAAATGGTGCATATATTGACCAATTCAATTTGAGACACAGACAAATTATGGCCCATTATTTGCCGTAAAGAACCACAGGCAGAATATTTCCTTCCAGCTGCCCCTATTTCCGATCTATATATTAATATTGTCATTATTATATATATAAACACAGGTGATTATGTTAATTACAACTGCCCCACCAAACTATA